>JAPYZO010003691.1:0-13902 GCA_030522905.1 Torymus flavipes | reverse complement strand
GTATAGTTGTTCCATTTAGTGTACTGTAGATATGAGAACAATGTTAACTTTGCATGGTCTCAACCCACGAAAAGAGCATGTCAATTTTCCAACTCATTAGCAATGAAAATAAATAAGTATACCTTTCTGTCAACATTTATATGTATACCTTCAGACATTGTTGAACGCATTTGTGTGCCCCTAGTTACTCATTGGCTTTAAAAAATACAAGAAAATTTGAAGTATTTGAACTTCAAATAAATACTTATATAAATTAGAAAACAATGACAATACTACTACCAAGATAGTAATAGAAATTTTTTATTCTATTTAATTATAAACCAACCCTTTTTATTGCAATTAATTATCATGCATTATTCAATTATAAATAATTAAAATCGTTCACTCCATGTCTTAAAAAGTGGCAATATGTTAGCACATTTGCATAACAGAAGGTCACAATATTCTTGTGGGATCGTTATACGTTCAATAAACCGTTATGACTTTGAAAGGACAAAGCATTTAGAAACCAATGCTTTTAGTATCATAAAAAATTATTCCACTCATTTTATTTAATATACTTACTAAGTGAAATAACGCGTTTAAAAGAAAACGTCACAGATAGTCTTGAACTATATAGACTTGAAGCTTCACAGATACATTTTTTCACACTTTATAACCGAAGCCAACGATATCCTAACTAAACATTTGTAAAAAACAAATTGTTTAACATTTTCGTACAAAGACAATTAGTTATGTTCGAAAAAATTTAGGTAAAATTTTATCACCTGAGAATTTGGGTTATGATATAGACAATACATTCCCGAATCGTATAGATTCGTCGCACACACCTCGACGTATTGACATTTATTGTATAATTCGATCGGGCTCCCACATTATCAGCCCGATAATATCACTCATTTCGCACGTTATCGTCGTTTCCTGCTATAAAAATCAAACATCGCAAACCTACCTCCCCTATATATACACCCACCCTATAAAACGCTCAACCTCATACCTATATCGACGCCCCGTACGAAGAAAAGCACAGCTCCTTATGGAGATCAGGACAGAGAAATGTGAGTTGTGCTTTTTTCGTACAGGGCGTCGATATATACCTATTATCCCGCTATTCGAATGTAATACCTCATAGCTCGCTCGCCGTATCCGTGGGCGCGCGTGTATATATAATATCGATTCGCTCTCGGCGTAACGCAGGTAGTAATATCCATTATCTCGTCATTCCACGCATTCGTGAAACGTGCGCGCGTATAATCTCTATTCTCCCTCCTCCCCCTACACCCCCCGCGCTCGCACACGACGCTTATCGCGGCGAATCATCGATAAACTTCATTTGCAGGTTCTATTCACGTGTGTTTCATAATCGTTGTAATCTGCTCGGCCAGTTTTCATTATGTGGGGTATATTGATTTTTGTATTATGAATGCGGGAGGAGTTGGGGAATTAGAGGAATATAGTTGGGATGATCGAGGCTTGATTTAGGTTTGTTTTGGTATTTTGGGTAGTATGTAAATTATACTAAAAAATCGTAGTAAAATTTTCCTCGAATTTTCTTTAATACAGTGTAAAGATGTAGAATATTATTGCACTGTGACCATAGAAGAAGTTATTTGCTATTAGGCGATGTGATAAAAATAAGATGATGTCGAATACGGAATAATATATTATTATTAATGCCGCGTATAAAGTAATTATAAAATGTTAATTTAATTTCACACATGAAAAAAGTTTAGTTTAGCTGTCTTGATTCGCTTCAAAGTACATTGCCCTATTTACATTTACATGAGAAAATTTGATTTTAGATAATAAACGCCACCTCATGCCGTATCATAGAAACAGCATAAAGTCGTGTAGAGGTAGATGGTAAGATAGGGAGTTACTAACTTCTGGTAAGTATATATACGTTGACATTGGCTGGCAAGGAAGGTACCCGAGGTGTAAGAAACCCATTTCTATAAAACTTTAAAAGCTGTAAAGAACAAAAAATAAGCAACTTATACATATTATTTTTATGTGCTAATGAACTTTTTAAAGAGGTGAAAACTATCGCTAAAGTTCACCCCGAAACCGTTTTTTTAGAATTACATTTCAAATAAGTACATCGAATAAAGTACCATAAGTCATTATGTACAATAATGATGATAATTTTTTTTTAATAAATTTTTAATATCAGTTAAAAAAATACTTGAATTCTTTCTTTAAAAATTAAAATTCATCATTTAATTTCATCCTAAACTCATCACCTCACTTCATCACTCTCAATTTTCTAAAATCAGACTATAGAAATTCAAACCTTGGATACTCCCGCCCACCCCTGTACCCGCAAACAGCTGACTTATTCGCTGACTCCGTCACATTGGCCAGCCTGCTCTGTCCAGTTTCGGCTGCTACTGCTACCAGCCTGCGCTCGTGGTCGGTGTGCGGCAAGATCGACGTGTCGTCGTTGTCGTCGCTCGCTCGCTGCCGCCGCTCACCGCAGTGTCGCCCCGACGGCGCATCTCGTATAAACACATCATTATTATAACGCACGTTATACGTAGTACCTACACGAGCGGGGCCAAGAAAGGTGTAGACAACTGTCACATCTTCTGCGCGCAAATGGCGTCGAGCAGCGAAGACCTCGTCGCCGGGGAGATCGCCGAGCTCACCCTCGAGCCCATACCCAAGGACGAGGAGGACGAGGCGGCGGTCGTCGCCGTGGAGAAGAGCGAGGAGAGCGGCGGTCAGGACAACGTCTTCGAGCCGCACCTGTCGGGCTTCGAGACCCGCGAGCTGTACAAACTCGCGATCGGATTCTACAAGGGTACGTAGATAGTTACATACGTAGTGCGTGATACATTATAGGCATAGAGCCGCCGCGAGTATATTACGGGGTACTTAGTGCGCCGCGGCTCTCTTTTATTATTTATCCGCGTGTGTAATGACGCGTGATCGATAGCGTATAGCAAGCTCGCGAGGAATGTGTCTAGAGACGGCGTCTCGCGGCCGCTGCTTGCCAGAAGGTTCTGCTTGGTGCTACAGACCTTCCAGCGAGGTTCGCGGCCGCGAGGTCTTGGCTTTTTCTCCTTCTTTTTTTAATTTTATGATGATTTTGTAGGATGTGCTTTAAGGAGGTTTTTGAGGGGCATGATAAGGAGCTATTGTTTTGATGGATAATGGGGGGAAAGTGGAGGAGGAGCATGGGGTAGCCTTGTACTGAATTACTCGTGTTTACCTTCAGCAACTTTGTTTATGCTGTGGGTAATTAGCTAGGTTGTCCATGGGTTTGATGAGAGTATGATTACCTTGGCTGTTTCAATGCTTTCTGGTGCTACAAGAGGTACTTCTTTATGCATGCAGAGCTGGACATTTAGTTTGTAAATTGATTTCTATAAGTTCTTGAGGAAATGCCCGTATCATTTTTTATTCTTTTGTGTTCTTTATAAGTCTAATCTGTATTAATAGTTGTCATTTAGAAAGGAATTAAATTGTATTCAAATTAGTCTGAAGAAGAATTGGATTATCCCTATTGTTATTCGTATCATATCTAAAATATTCTATTTAGAGTCTTGCTTATAGGCTCTTTTATTGTAGCTTAGTTTACAGAAAAGAAAGAAAACTATTGTGCTTACTAAATGTGCATATAGATTTACATAAACTTGAATACTTTTAAATGACAAGAGAAAGTCAGAACATTGAATTTAGTCTAAAGTTTTCAATAATATTTTTCTATATTATGGATTTTTTAATTTTGAATAATTCTATATAAATTTCACTGATTAAATGAATATGAAAGAGTTATCATTCAAATATTATTTATTTATTTAAAAATTAAGGAGTTTTTTTTCCTTTTTTTTTACAGAAAAAGAAGGAAAAGCTATACATTTATCATATGAAGACAAATTAAAATTAGTAGCTTTTACACAACAAGTATCACATGGGAAATATAGTCCTGAAAAAACCTCTGAACTAGGAGTTTTAGATGTCATTGGCAGAGATCGAAAACAAGCATGGCAGTCATTGGGAGATATCACAAAAGAACAAGCTATGGAAGGCTTTGTTGTTCTTTTGGACCAACTTTGCCCCCTTTTCAAAACATTTATAGAAGCACAGAAACGTGATGTTGAAGAGAAAGCACGACTGAAAAAAGAAGAAGAATCACGTAAATTGGAAGAGGAGAAGAGATTGAAAGAGCTTGAGGAAGAGAAGAAGAAGGAGGAGGAGGAACGTTTAAAACAAGAAAAACAGCGAAGGCAGGTCCAGGAAGCACTGAATCAACAAACATACTATCAATTTAAATCTTATGCTGAACAGCAGTATCCCGGTAATCCAGAGCAACAGGGTGTACTTATCAGACAGTTGCAGGAACAGCATTATCACCAGTACATGCAACAGTTACATAGAAATCAGCTAATGATTGAGGAAAAGGAAATAGACAAAAAAGAAAGTAATGCAGAGGATACTTCAACAGACGATAAAGAACCAGAAGAGGATCCTCTCCTTTCAAATGAAGCTCCTGCAAGTGGTGAAGAAGAGGAACAAGAAGTTGAGGTATGAAAAAATTTAAAAGACATTTTTTATAATTTATACATTACTCTATAAGAAATAGATTTTTTATTCACCATTATCCATCATATTGCAGGATTGGCCAACAATAGTTCCGGCAGAAATGTGGACAAATAAAACTATAGACGATTTTAAAGATACTATAAGAAGAGAAGCAGGTGACGCTGTGATCAAAGTTGGTCATGGAGAAACAGTTACAGTCAGAGTACCCACACACGAAGATGGTTCGTGTTTATTTTGGGAATTTGCCACAGATGGGTATGATATTGGATTTGGAGTCTATTTTGAATGGTCCAAGCCAAACACAACTCAAGTATCAGTTCATATCAGTGAATCAGAAGATGAAGATGAAGATGATGATGATTATGAAACAAGAACTGACTTGGAAAGTGGAGACCTTACTGGAGAATCAAGGCCGGAATTCAAGCCAAGTACAACCCCAATCAGTGTTATAGTGCCTGTAAGTTAGACAAACTCTTTGTCATAGTCCAATGCTACAAGTGGTATAACATTGAATAAATTATTAAAATGAGTTGTATATTTTAGGTTTATAGGAGAGACTCACAAGAAGAAGTGTATGCAGGTAGTCACCAGTATCCAGGACAGGTAATTGTTTTTCGCTACAAATTTGTTAGTTTTAAATAATTTCATTTGAACTTTATTTTTTTAAATATAAATCAATACTGGATGTTTCATAACACTAAATATTTTTTTAATTTTAGGGTGTTTACCTATTGAAATTTGATAATTCCTACTCGCTCTGGAGAAGTAAAACACTTTACTATAGAGTATATTATACAAGGCCTGGTGTTACAAAGGAATAATATTTTAAGCACTTTAAGTAAAACTTGAAGTCATTAACTACGTTATGTTTTAATGTATAACTGTTGAACACTAGCCACTGACGCAATTGTTTACAACGCTATGCTAGTCTGATTAAATGAAGAAACACTCGAACTATTTTAATGCAAAAGAATGGAGTTTACTCTCGTTGGATATAAGAGAAAAAAATTTATATATTTATTACGTAGTCGCATAGGGACACAATTTTTTTTCATTGTACCAAACGGGAAGAAAAATTAAAATGAATTTTCAATGTTTTTTTTAACGTTGCGGTGTGTACAACTCGGTGTACAAAGACAGTTTCTATGTATGTGTGTGTAAATAATTAGTCTGTGAGTGGACCGGAATGTTTAAGAGTGAACTTAGGGTGTAAATGTACGTATGTTAAATGTGTATAAAAACACACGCACAGTATCACGTGCGCACATTGCATAATACTTTTATGAAATTGATGTAAATGGGGTAATTATTGTTGCCAAATAAGTCGACAACTACTTTTTGCTTTTTCTATTTTGTTTATGAAATTTTTAACAGTTGTTTTCAGTTACAGTTATAAAGTTGATCATGTAAATGCTTTTATTATGTACGCTTAATTTTTAATTTAAGAAGTCCACTTACAAAAAAATGTACTAGAACGAAAAGATATGTATACATATGTGATATAATCAAAATTTGCATTGCTTTTCCAAAATCAAAGTTTGGTAAAGATGTGTCAATCGGAAGATTTTTAATGTTATTTTTGCATAATAAGAGTGTGTTCAAAGCCGTTTTATACGTGTATCTTTAATTGATTAGTTTATTTAAAGACTTAAACCATTGAAAATCTCTGGGTTTACACCATTTTACTAGATTTTGATTTCCTTTTTAAGCTGTTTATACATTTTCACACTTATATTTTTAATTGTGAACGATATTATAAAAATCAAATCCTCAATAATGCAATAATAAATGAACATCACAAATAAGTCAAATGCAAAAGGAACTAATATAATTAGTTCGCGAATCACTTTGTTACGTTATATTAAATCGCATCATTCTTACACATGGGAATCGTCTCGATCATAAGTATTGTGTGTTTTTGAAAAATATAACAATCAAAAAAAATGAATGCTTGTTTTACTTCTACCGTTCAGTATTGTATTGTAAAAGTATCGAAATCGTCTAGATAATAAATATAATGCCAAAATTTAAACAAACTTAGTCTTTCGAATATTTAGTGAAAAGTTGGAATCTAAATTTATAATTTTTAAAGCTCTAGATTGCAATATATTTTTAACATTACTGTTTTCAAGCTAAAAATATCTATTTATTATTTCTGTATACAAAAGAAACTTTTATTTTGATACGTGACTCGAGATAAGATAACGCTTTGCTAATTATTGAGTCGCATATCTATTTAACGGAACTTATGACATTTAAAAGAAATACGTTGGTAACAAATAATCCATATACTGACCTCTGTTAACATTGGTCAAATTAAAGTTGAAATTTCATATAAAAACAATATATTTAAACCTTTCCAGCTAAATTCTAATAATACTTATAAAAATTTCTATTTAAAGAGAATAAAATAACAGACGATAAAGATAGTATTTTATAACATTTATTGAAATACGGTAACCATATTCTCCATACAGCAACGTGATGCGGTCAATAGTAAGAATAACAATAATAGTAATAATCAAATTATCACTAGTAATCATTATTTATACACTAAGATCTCGCGGCAAATAAAGGATCCTCCTCTTGGCCTACGCATTGCACATTCCTCCCCGCCACTTTAATTTTTTTTTTTATACTCGTCAAGCGTACAACGACATATGCCTACATACGGTTCGAGCGAAAAGTTCGGTAATTGGTTCACATACCCTCGCACTGTTTCGTCATATTTATCTTTTTTTTTATTCGTTATAAACTTAAAAACTCGCGCTATGACTTTTTAGTTTTTACAAGAGCACTTTTTTTGAGACGGCATAAGTTGCGTATTGTTTTTTTTTCTCTCTTCATTCTTTACACTAAGAGTCGCGCGCAAAAGTTTTTTTTTTCCTTGTTAACCGTCGCCTGGGCTCGAAAAATCTCTCTCTGCTACAGCGAAAGCGCAATCGTATTCTTTTCTGGCGTTTTTTTAATCTTTAAAGTTGCTAGTTTCGGTCTCGCGCGCACATACACGCAAAGACGCAATATTTCATTCAAGTTCATCTTACATCGCTAAACGTTTTTTTATATATATCGATTCGCTCGAGAAAATAATTACACGCAGAGGTGCATAGTTTCGTATCGGTTGTTATTTATACATTCAACAAGTGTCTATGGAGGAGGACATTAATTATTACACGCTAAGACAATTTTTACGTTGTAAAAAATTACGCTTACGAGTGGTATTATACGTACAATTATTTTTTCAAGCGCTTTTCCCAACTTACGATAATATATATATTGTATTATATCATTACATTGCGTTGTCTTTATTATGTTTTTTTTCGAGCCCTAACAAGCTAAAAATAACACGTCGCCGTCATACAACTTTTTTTTCTGCGTACAAGCTTAAATTGACCATAGTAATACTTGCGCGTTTCATTTCTGTGGTTTTTTTAATCATTTTGTCAATGTTTTTCTTTTGTTCATTTATTTATTTATAACGGTTTAGTCGAAAATACACGTATATATAAGCTTTAAAATACAAAGTACAACAAACATACTCGGTATTTTGGTAAATATATATATTGTAATAATATCGTATTAAATTATACGTTACTTTATTAGGTTCGATTGCGCACTAAATTTTATTCGTTATTATTCGTAGGGTTTGAAACACTCCTTTGAATTTTGAAACTTAATACTTAATATATATGGTGTTTTATTACTAAAAATTAACTAAAAAAAAAATCTCGGTTTAAAATTAGAAGAATCAACCAAATGAAATCCCTGATGAAAAGGATAAACACTTTTTAGGCATGAAATCGCTTGTTATTATTTTGATTACATTTTCGCACTTATTAACTAGATCACGCCAATTGAAATGTTAAGAAAAAACCTACTGTTTAAGAAGTTATTTGTTATAGCAACAAACGTCAAAGGAATTTTACTCCAATATTTCTTATTTATATTGTAGTAAATCATCTTTTTTTTGCAAAATGTTTGTAATTAGATCATTAAATTACTGTGAAATATTTAGTACAACTGGATTGTAGAATTCTCATTATTAAATCATGAAGACTCCGATCGAAATAGTCGTTATATCACTATAGAAAAACTATAGCTATTTTTCTTAGTCGTTTACTATAGCTTATTCTATAATCGATTCCTATAAAGACAAATTTTCACCAGGGATATAATTAATTTCATTGAACGATTATGGAAAAAAATTATTTTTAATTTGAAAATTACCCTTATTTATTAATAAAAACAATTTTATCGGGACTAGTTAATATTACTCGATATAAATAATAATATTTAAAATATTCTAAAACAACAAAGCAGATTGTTTAATCAGACATACGTACAATTAGTTGATTGTACAAATATCGTACGAACTTCGCGTAAAAATCGAACTGTTTTCAAACGTAAATACATTTCGATTCTCACGCGAATTTCACATAATTGTCCACTCGTGTATAATAATAATGTACACTTTTATTTTTACAAAATTGTCTCATCTACACGTACTATCTAATGGGTCGTTACGCGGCGCGCGATTGATCGGGAATTCGTGACTCTTCTAAAACACTCAAGGCTCGTCCGTCCTTTAATCATATACCTATATATAATAATCATATACTCATCCTCGTTTTTTTTCTCACCTACCTTAATGGAACAAATCATTTTTACTTAATTAAATGTATTATAGAAAATACTTTCAAATGTCGTGTCCAGTTGTCCGCGCATACACGCCCACATTTAATATACGCATTTTATCGCAGCAAGATATTACAGACAATATAATTCAATGAGTGAAATTCGAACGTCGATTAATATAACATCGAATGCGAGGGAGAACTGGGGAATACGTAACAATCGAATTGAAAGACAAGCCACAGGTAGCGCATTCTAATTTTATCGTTATACACTAGGTATTTGGCCGCGACAGAACAGTGTATCTCCCTCTCTCTCTGTTATACTCGCTCGCTCTCCTCGACGACCGCGATCGAAGGTGCAAGCGCGCAAATTGTTTTCCCATATTATACCTTTAGTTATACGTATGCTGGTATACTCTCGGTTTGAGCTTTTTTTCCGCCTCGAGGATTGTTATTTTTATTTTCCTTTCAACGTCGCTACGTGGGGATTTCTTTTTTCACTCTCTCTCTCTTTTTACAAAAGACGCGTAGTTATAGTCGCAAGAATAGCATTTCACTTATAAGGCTTATTAGAAAAATAAATTTTCTTTTTTGATTTTGGAAGTAAGAAAAAAAATGGAAACCGTGTAGGCGCGAGTTGCTGTAGATAGAGATATCGGTTTAATAATAATTGCTAGCTCGTATTTGTTATTTTAGTTTCTTTTTTCCAAAGTTTAAAAAACAATAATTTTTCTGCAATTCTGCGTTATCATGAATGGGGGAAGGAAACTATGTAGGCGAGTTGTTGTTATCTATATTTTCATTGTCATCGCATTCGCGGAAATTTTTCTACCGTGAAAAAGACAGCTGCGTTGGACGTCGTACGTGAAATTGTATAGATTTCTTTGATGTTTAAAAAATATTAAAAAAATAAACTTTATTTTACTATATCGAATACACTTTTCTCGGTATATCCGGAACGTTATTAATCCGATCGAATGATAATGTGATGGAAATGGATTTTTAATGAACAACAAACCATAAGCAATTATCAGGGCGTATGTGAATTTTTAAAAATAGGATATCGGAAGAGCCGCGGTATTTTTAACCCGCCTTTCTAAAATCGTAAATAAACTTTTCAGTGATAATCAATTTCCCGCGTTATATCGCTCGGTTTGGCCATATCACGCGCGCATACACTCGCGCGCAAAAAGAGATATAGATACATAGCACACACAGAGAGATGATGCAGACGTTTTACGTGTACTCGGCCATCGAGATTTCTCTCTACTCTTCTTGCTAAAATGGAGTCCATGCATAAGCTACGAAGTGGAAACACTGAATTTATGGAAGAATCGTGTTCCATTATTACCTTTCCCGCTCTCTCCACTCTTTTTCATTCTTTCGCATTTTTTCTCCCTTATCCGTCGTTTGGAATTTTTCATCACAGCCGTATTTTTTTTTCTCCCAAGGGAAGCAGGCGCAAGCGCATACATACTTGATGCAATTATACAGAGATTACAAATGATTTTTAGTTGCTTCTTCTTCGTAATTACAGGCGTTATTTATAGTTCGTATTTATATATTATTAGGTTTCGTAAGGTGTATGCACTTAGACGATGAGCTTTGTTTGAGATTAATCTGAAGACATTGAGAATACGCTCGGAAGGTCAATTTTTTTTTTATATACGAAAATCGCAGCGGCAAGCCACGGCTTTACTTTAATTTATGTATAGACTAAATATATATATGTGTGTGGGTGTTGTACGTAGAAGATGGAGTTCTCTTATATATTTTTTTCCTCGTATTTCTTATATAGTACAATGCCACAGTAATCGATTTTTAATACTCGCAGTAACTCCTCGTACGCTTCACTTGATCTCGTATATAATATCTAGTACGAATATTTATATATATATAATATTATGGAAGTAATGAATCTTGTACGATTCTGGCCGCAATGAAGTTTTTTTCTCGTCGCCTCTCGACGGAGGCTGGAAAACCTTAATCGACGTAGGGAAATGTAAAACTTTTAAATTTATCATTGTATACTCAATTTTTTTTCTTATTCAATCAATGATAGTATACAAAATGAATTGGCATCCATTTTTTTTACGTACGAAAATATATCTATTGACTGAAAAAATTAATTTTTCGAAAAATAATAAATTTGAAAAAATTGAAATCCGTGCGAGTAGTCTCATATAAATACAATTAAAAAATATATCTTGAGCTATCAATCATAGTGAGAAAAAGAGCTTTACATTCCCATAAGACAGATTTAATATATAATATATCTTAGTTATAATACTATATTATACGTTCGTCGTTTCAAAAATATCGTACAAAAAGAACTTTCTCGTATTACTCTTTTATGATTTTAGAAAAAAATTAACGTGAAATTATCGGCTAAATTGAACGTTACTTCGTGCTATTTAATGATTTGTGCATTTTGTTCTTACACGTACAAAAATTGAGCGCAAAGTTTTCTTCTTTATAAAATAAATGCATCTTTCTAAATATCTTCTTTCTTATTAAAAATTAGCGTATATTGCGCGATTTTATTAGCATCAATAATTTTTTTTTCTTTTCGTCATTTAATCAAGCCTATAACGTTACTCGTAAATTTTCAAACAATTTTCTCTCTATAATGCGAAATTCAGCAAAAGTAACTATCCCAAAAACTACATTTTCGACCTATACATATATCCTCAACAAACGATTAACAATGATTCTCTGGATTATCCGAATAATTCTCGAGCGCGTGTACAGATTTTTTTTTTGGTATTCTTTTTTACACTTGTATAAGGGCAAACGAATTCATTACAATGCCGACTGGATTATACATTTACTTTGAGAAATTTTTCCTCGCGTTTAGTCATCATCTTTTTTTCCTTCGCGTAAATATTATGTAGAAGTCGTATAATCGATTAGCTTCCCAGGCAATACTTCGACTAATAGAGTCAAGTGCTTTCGAACGAATCAAAAAACACAATGAACACTCCGGTAAAAAACATTTATCACACTGTCGTCGGTCAAACGACTTTTATCATAGAAACGTCGGACGAGTGAATTTCATTTTCATTTAATTTTCAAAAGCCTCTTCTTCATACCTATTTCTTCGGTGATCTCTATCGTTATAGTATAACTTTTCAATACAACAAACACTAACCCTGTAAAACATAATTGTTTTATAATCGGCAAGTTTTGAACTCTCGAAACTCCTTAAATCGCGATCGACGAAGAAAAGTCTCTTGGAAATTAGCTTCACTGCGTCCGAGCGTTTATTTTAAGGCAGATTTCCAATGCCAAAACGAGTAGATTGCCGATACGAGTCAACGAAATTGCAAAAACTAAGCTCGTAACCCATCTCCGACGAACTTTCTTCCCTTAACTAATCTAATCTACCGTCTCTCTCGCTCCTCTATCCCCCAGAAAAAGGGTGAATCAATCCGATAAGAAGTCGAAGACAGAAAAGTCGATCGTTATCGTCCGAGTGGAGATATCCCCTAAAGTTCGAACTTCTTCTTGTTCGTTATTCGTTTTCCATTAGATAGTTTCGCCGTTATCGCTTGTATTGACAAAGTTGTTGGAAAAACTCTTAAAACTTTAAACACCCTTTAATACAATATTCCTCCGACCGATAAACTAAGCTTTATATGCACGATTGAATTCTAAAAATTGCAAACATAAGCAGCACGCTCAGTCGTTAAACGATCGACTAGTCCATTTTTCCACTCCGCGAAATCCAGACGTACGACGACAATGTATATATATATAGTTCCACCCGCGATTCACTTTCGTATATAGCGCTCTGTCGCTGCACTTTACAGCGAAGTCTCAATGTTAATGTTCATGCGCTTAATGCCGGGGATCCGGCAGCCGGTGTCTATCCTCTCGGTGAAGCTCTTGCGAAGCGTGCGGTCGTGGCGCCGTGACTCGGGCGCGCTTCGCCTCTCCGTCAGCGATCTCGTCAGCCGCGATCTCGTTTTGGCCTATTTTTGGGAATGAAAAGAAGATTGATTCATTTGGATGTTATAAATGAATATAATATTATTGTCATTTTAATTTAGAAAGGTAAACTTTTCTGACGGCTGTTTTTAAAAGCTTTATAATTAGGTAATAATGCCATTGTCGTAGAGATATATTATCCGAATAAAAAAAAAGATAACGAGAACTGAAGTTTTACGGATGTAAAAATAATATATTTCTATGTTACCGTATCTATAAACTTCCAACACATTATCTATAATAATAAGCCTCTCAAAAGGCACACTCACACACACATATATATATATATATATATATATAAATATATGTATGTATACTAGAGTAGCGCAATAGCTAATGCATAAGTGTATGTAGATACGAGACGACTTTATCGAACACAGATAACAAAGTTCTCTCTACAATTAACAGTCGGTAAATAATTTTTATCATTTTCATTGTTAGAAACACGTTCATTAAAAAGATTACATTTAAAAGGAGAACATATAGTACGTAATCAAAAAAAAATTGCTATTTAGTTTTCATATCCAACTAAAGCAATTCTATAAATGTATGGGTAAATTGGAAAGAAAAAAAGTTTTTAAGTTAAAAAAAAAAATTTTAATTCTCTGAATATATTTCTATAAATTATACGCAACCAAATAAAATTTTTTTTTCCATGTAAATTATCACGCTTCAGTACCTAATTAATCTAATTTACCGCCG
The DNA here is from genome assembly GCA_030522905.1 of Torymus flavipes. Classification (NCBI taxonomy): domain Eukaryota; kingdom Metazoa; phylum Arthropoda; class Insecta; order Hymenoptera; family Torymidae; genus Torymus; species Torymus flavipes. Next base: position 28 of record JAPYZO010003691.1, on the reverse strand, counting down.
GTTCATACACTTTTAAGAATATATCCAC
>JAPYZO010003690.1:0-17863 GCA_030522905.1 Torymus flavipes | reverse complement strand
CTAAAATCAATAAGGTATTATTAATTAAGAAATATATTTCAGAATAAATGACACTCTTGTAAATAACGAATTTTAGAAAAACCTTCCAGCATCCAGAAATTTCACTGTACAAATGCATAACGTCACGTATAATCACAAATACGTTGTTTCTGCAGAAAATATCTGCCAACACTTCAAATATTGCGCCGCGCATCGTATAGAAATCTACTCTTCAAACTTCCACGGCCCTTACAAACACATTTTCCTCGCGAAAAAATCAGGAATCATCGTGGCTAAGAAGAAAAAAGAAATCCACCGCGCATTCATCACAGCCTCGCGAAACGCTTCGATTCCCTATATACACACGCGCATCATATTGTCCCTACAGCACGCTGCTTCCCACAGGTGATTCCCACCCTCCAACCATCGACGACGGCGAAGAAGCAACAAAAAACAGCAAAACAACGTCCCCTCCAATATCGAAAATGAAATCTCGAGCTTCGCTCCCGGGAATTCTAGCATCATCGGCTGGGCGAACAAACAAAAAAAAAAAGAAGCTTCGGGCTTGTATACCTACATATATACGCGCTTGCGCGTATTCTCGCGAGCTTTCAACGCAGTATACGCTGCGGCGGCGCGTTCCATTTTTTCGCGCCGGGCCACGAGTAAGTGAGTAACGAGGGAGTCGAGTTCCCTTTCCCTCACGCCGCGTCTTTTTTATACCGCGCGCGCGTGCACACCGGGTGGTGTATTTACACGGGGGAGCGTAGTTGCTTTCAGCCGCACTGCTAAATGCGACTTTTTTTTGCGCCGAGGTTGCGCGGACCGAATGAAAGCGGCTCGCTGCGCGAGTTTCCGCTTTCCCGATGAAAGATTAGAGCTTATACATTTGTTACCTGTTGGCTGGATTTCGATTATCCCAGAAATATCTGTTTGAGCGAACTGTTTTAGGTGCGATGAACTCGTGTTATTATTTTTAATTGAATTCAAGTATTCGTTCACGTGTATCATGATTACGAAGAAATTCTTCGACTCGCATCGAAACTATCGCCTGTAATCCAATATAAAATTAACTGGTTTCGCTCTTATTAGTATCCATCCACCACGATGCCGGAAACTCAGACGAATCCTTGTCAACGTTATTAAGCTCGTGTCTTCCTTCTTTGCAGAACGCACTATACATACCCTCGTATTTACAGACCGGCATAAAGCCGATCGTTAAAGTACAAAACGCGCGTGCGTGCGTACATAGCCTGCCAGCACGCTAGCTACATTTTTCACATCTCAGGCCGCGTAAATTTTCCAAATGCCACATAAAATTAAAATATAACGCATGCTCGCGATACAGCGCGCAGTTTTGCTTTATCGTCGCGTAACGGCTTTTCGAGGAATTCCTCAAGTCCTCGCGGGGACGCGAAAAAAGAAAGAGTGTAATTGAAGCGGGGGGAGGTAGTATCTGCGGCTCGTAAATGCCATTCCGCGGACTGTAACGACGTTATTGAGAGAGAGGAGAGAGGATAAGAGGGAGTGGGGGCAAATCGAGATGGTTGAGGTTGATGGGGTGAGATAAAATTTTCAATTTTATGGGAAATTAAAGGGGGGATTCCGATTTTAGAAGGTGATGGCGATTCCGCAATGCAACCGTGGAGGTGGTGCTCAGTGGCTCAAATTTATGTCGACAACGATATCTGAATTATTAAGATATAAAATTTGTAAGAAATAATGTTTTGATGTTTGTTTTAATTATTGTAATGTTTCTTCCTTATATTTTCGGTTCTTTTGGTTTTATTTCAATTAAATGTGAATAATCCCTGGAAAAATGTTCAGCATAAGCTAGCTATATTTCAGTTAACTTTATTGCTAAAACCGAACATTGCTCGTATTTCATAATTTTGTTGCTAATATTTATTCAACAATAAAAAATATTCCTGCAAAATGTACCATCATCGACAATGAATCGTAATTAAAATTATCAATCATTATTATATATGTGAGTAATATTAAATAATGCCTCAAAACGCATTTAATTAACTCAGTGCGCATTGTTTATGATTATAAACATTTTTGCTAATATATTTAATCTACAATCGATAACGTTCCAGCAAAATACAACAAACCCCAAAAATGGGATCGAGATTGAAATTATCAATCATCTATAAAAATACTTGTTACTTATTGAATAAAAAAATATTGCTATTGTTACGTGTGGATACACGTACGAATATAGAAGAACGAAATAAGCAAGACGTCCGATTACAATATGACGCCGAGTAGCAGAATGCGGAGCGGTGGCGGCCGTGGCTATATAATGATAGCGTTTCTGACTCGCGAGTCGGCGGCTCTGGTTCAAGCCCAGGGTCCGTCACTTTTTATTATTAAGAAGTTGCGAGACCTCTCTCGTAACACTATATTCAAATGCAATATTCGAACTGTACAGTTAAATATCTTTTTATATCACTGAATCAGCTATCAACTACTCAAAGAAAAGGAAGGATGAATAAAATGACAAACAAGACAAAACGCAGGCTTAAAACAAAAGGTAAGAAAAACATCTTTAATGAGAAAAACGGGTTATCTTAAACGACGCGGCGCGCACACAGGCGTGTCCATATAAAACACAACCGAGTCTACGCTTTTTCTACGGCGTTAATCGGGTCGAGCGCATCCGGACGCTATATTCTATACACCGCCGCGAGTGTCGCGAGGAGGGAACGAAAAGACGCCGTAAATTGAAAACAAATCGCAGACGCGCAACGAGGACAGAGGGGAGAAAGGTGCTCTGAATCGGAAGAAGGAATTCTCCAAGAGCCTGCTTTTGTGCGACTCAATGTGCGCTTGCGTGTGTGTGTGTATTTGTGTGCGAGCGCGAGAATTAAACGGAGCCTTTTATTTCGTTAAATCGATTCTTCCGACGATTTGCGATGTTTTCTTGCGAGAGCGCGCGGCGGGGAAATCGTTGATTCCGCGCTCGGTTTGTTTGACGTGAGTGGCGCGCGAACGCTGCAAAAACGTTTACCTCTTTCCTGACAGTGATAGCTGCGCATTGTTGCTACCGAAATAAGGCTGCCTGGTATTTAGTCGATGTGAATGCTAGTTTAAATAAGAATTTACAGAGTTAAAAAGTTGCAGGAATGTATTATGTAAAAATGTTAGAACTTCTATTTGCGTAGTATAAATAAGAAACTTGTAATACGATCAAGATGCAAGATGAAAAACAAAAATCTCTTGTTTTACGGTATTTAATATTGTTATCCGCAGTTAAAAATTTCTTTGAAGTAAATTGATCATTCTTTTGCCGTTTTTATTTTTAAACTTATAAAAAAATCCATTTTATTTATCGTAATGCAGCGTAGCGAAAATTCTTATGCCTGCGATCTAAAAGAACCAAGGGCCTGAATTATTAATAAAATGTAATATAAAACCGCCATTACCCAAATGAATTCCGCCTCCACGCTGACCACATTTCAGCGAGCCATATAATCAACGCTTCTTCTCCCCCCTCGAACCTCTCAATTGAAGCAACAAGCCCTATGTACATTTCGCAACAAAGGCGAAAGAAGAAGAAAAAAGCCGACCCCACGTGAGAGGAAGCCTCGCGAGGGTTTCAAAGCAGCCGCGCTTATTTGCGCAAGTCGGAAAGAAAAGCGCGCGAGCGTTCTCGAGACTTTTCGTCGCGAAAACCGCCCGCGCGCTCGACTCTTGATTTGTTTATTCTGCGTTTTTAGAAAAATTCTACCGTTGTGCGCTTCGCTCTTATTCTTTCTCCCTGGGTTCCGGTTAAACCGTCAAAGCGAACCTTAACCCGTTGAGTATGGAGGGTCTGGAGATTCCACACCCAGCTAATCTATGGGTGTGGATTTCCATATGCACATCCACGAAAACTTAATTCCATACGTATGGAAAATTTCACATACTAAAATTACCCCACCTACCCTACGTAATACGAGTCGTGAACATAAAACATAAATACTAAACCCAATACTTTGCAGATTTTAAATGATTTTAAATATTCAAGTTGCAACCGTTGAGCGAATTGCGTAGAAAAATGACATAACAAACTTCAACTGAAAAACACAGCGACCCTACGTTCTACGAATTTCCAGACGCAAAGGTTTGGCAAAGAAAGAGGGAGACACCTCGGACCTCGCACGTCTCTGATTGGTGTTATTGCGGCGGTTGATAGTTTATGCTTTTTGACTTCAAACTTTGACTTCAATAGTTATACATGATCAGAGTTTATCGACGTTTAACTGACGAAGCAAAAGACGCAGCGTTTTTGGCTTACTTCTACAGTCTCGCGCTAACGATTGATGCAACGACTTGCGAATATTTTCTCTCGACTTTCTTTTCATGTCGTCGTTGTTTTGTGTTCGTAAAGATAAATGCTCCTCTGTATACAGATAATAAGTGTAAAAACAGTAATGTAGTGCAATCGCATGATGAAAATCTTATCCGAGATGATTCATCGGTCCAGACTAGTATAATTCTCAGACAAAATGTCAAACAGATAAATATAGTTGAATGTATTAACCAGAGTGACACGGCGACGCGTATATCCCTTCTTTTAATTAAGGTAGTTCATCACCCATATATAGCAATATTTATTCGTAATGAATTTTTCTTTTTTACTTTTATATTTGATACAACCAGATCAAGTTTATTCGAATGATGGGTCTCTTAAGAAGTAGAAAACATTTTTTCATGCAAAATGACGTAGTATTGACGCTAATATCAGTAATTAATTATTTTGAAATTTCACTAACACGTCGCTTCTATGCAAATTTTTATTTTTACATGCAATTGTATCGATCAAAGTCTCATTTTGTTCCTTCTGAAATTTGAGGATAGGTTCGCGGTAACGATATTGTTGTATAACGGATCTGAACGGCGCTAGATCTCATTGTTTATCGAAATTCATGTCAAGTGGATGGATGAGGGAAAAAATCGCGAGACTCTGCCTTTGTCGTGCCTACGGCTAACGTCGTTTTATTTTTGTTGTCCTTATTTGTACGGTATTTTAGTGCACGTGGTTTAATTATCAAAGATCTTAATCTGGGATAGTGAAATATAAGTTTGACTAAACTTTACACGAAGTAATAATCTGGTTTGTTAGGTCTTTGGTATGTCGAATCAGAAAATAAAATTATTATATTCTTCGTGCAAAATTATACTGTAAGAACAATATGAAAATTACAGCTCATTTTATTTCATTCTCTTCCAGTGCAATTAAACCGAAGAATATTTTTTCTCAAGAAAGTATAAGCTCGCGTATAGGTACATACATTACATTGGCTGCACGTTAATTCATAGCCTCCTGCTCCTGTAAATTCAATGAAGCGCCCAAACCAGCGCGCGCGCGCCCCTTTGCTCTTTTATTCCCGAAAAAAAGCGACTCGCAACCGGCAATTTTCCTCGCGCAAATGCATTCGTCTCGAAAGTTTCTCTCGCCTCCTGCAGAAGAATTCTTCGCATCGGCAGAAAAGCCTCGAAAGAAAGAGGCTACGGGAGAGAAAGAGAAAGCACACGAGCGCTCGCGCGCGCGAGGCTGAAAGGAAGAATCAAAACTGCGGTGGCGGCTGCAGCAGCAGCAGACGCGAGTTGGCTGAAATAATATTTAAAGAGCAGTGCGGCGGTGGCGGCAGCCGCGGCGACGGCAACAAAGAGCCTTTTTCTCTCTGTCTCTCTTCCTCCTTTCTCCTCTGTGTATATATACCCTTTGGGTCTTTTTCTTTTTTTCGTCGCTACTGCGCCCGATGCAAATCGCTTTATCGTTATCTCCGCGCGAGCGTCGCTGCTTTCTCGGACAAGGAAGATGAGGAACTCGACGTGGGATTTCACTTTCTTGCCGTATCGGCAGGTTTGTAATTGTTTGTGTCTGTCTGCTGGGGAGGGTCGTTAACTCGAACGGGATGGAAAAAGTTTTTCGATACAAGGGACGGTCGATCGGGATAGGGTATAGTTTATGGTCGTAGAAATATCGAGCTCAAGTCATATATAGAGCGTATAGTTGATGAGTTTTAATGATAGGATGATGTTGTGCAAGTAGAAAAAATCGAAATGATGTTTGTTTGTGCGTCGGAAAACAAAATACATTACAAAGATTTTACAAGCTTTTTATTGAAAAAGATCAAATAAATTGGATATTGAAACGTTATAGCAATGTTGGATTTTTATTTACGCTCTTCGTGAACATTGATATGACCGATTGAATAAAAATACCAATATTTTTGACATTTGATGGCGGTATTAAGGTATTACAAATATTACATGTAATTATTAGAATGTAGGAATTAATTAGTTTAAATTGAAAAATTACGCTGTACGGTAGAGTGATTCATTATAATGAAAAAAGAATTTAAAAAGAATCATAAGACCTTTTCAATTTATATGTAATAAAATAATATTTCCCCAAAAAATACACGCATGAATATTGGTAGAATATATTAAAATTATTAACATTTTTTTGTCCATGGCACGGCAACATATGTATCTGATAATCTCGATCAAGTATTAGCTGTATTGCAGCAAAATCCTTATTTATTTACCTTTAACCAGTGATTCAAACATTTTTATTAAATTAAAAAAGTTTCAACTGTAACATAAGGCGAGCACAAACTTTTCGAAATATCTCTAAGTAATTAAAGTTTGCAATAGCTGGGGCTGCAATTGCAGAGCTTTATTTTCATTTACTTAATGAAAATTTCTCTCTGACCACTTGCCACCATTTTTCGCAAAAGCCACGGGTTAATAAATAAATACGGTCTCCAAATAAGAAGCGAGCATTAATTAAAGCAAAATTCCATCGTCGCGTCGTCTCAACCGTCGCACAATTTATCTGGATTGAAAGTTGATTGAATTAAATGGTATTTGCGGGACGAGTTGGACCTATTACGAATGTAACGACGAAGGAGGGGAATAAAAATCAATTTCCGAGAACAATCGAATTCGATGACTATAATGAAAGGATGGCAACGTGTTTTTTGGTTGGGACGTGCGTTTTCGAATTGTTCCCACGTTACTTTTTATGATTGGGACCATCGTTCTACACCGTGGTTTATAGGTAAACATTTGAAGTAACTCAGCATATTTCAATAAATTGTTATTGTTATTTGTGCAGTAAATTCTAGTAATTTGAAATGTAAGACGATATAAGTAATGTAAAAAGCTACATTCTTTACAAAATAAATACGCTTCCAGCAAATATTGAATCTTGTATTTTCAAGTCATTCGAAGCCCATGTTGGACATGAAGTATCTGTTACTAGAAAAAGAACCAAATGACTGAAAAGTAAAATTCAACAGCTACAAAAACCTATTCGCGTCACTGCAACAACCATTGCAACGAGCCGACAATATTTTCACTGTAAAACTGTCAGGATTGTTGTGAAAGGATCATGCTATTTCCGTTCGACAGACAAAAATAGACGAACACGACTTTTCAATTCTCAACGGATCAAAAAATAGAAGATCCGAAATTTTAACCGAAAAATTCGTCACGCCGAAAATAAACAATTCCAACCAGATCTACTGGGCCTGCAAACTCCGTCATCCGCTGAATTTCTAATTTTCTGAATCATCGTCTTTGATTTATGAAAATTAAAGTCCTGCCCTGCCCCAAAAAAATATACGCGCAAAATTTCAATAATAAAACAATAATCGATACTCCCGTCTGTCTCCCGCGGGAGATACGGCGGGGATCAATCTCCCTGGAATTCGATTTGGAGCGCTCGCGCTCTCACTCTGTCTCTCGTTCGGGAGCGGGAGAGAGGCGGTGGCCGGTTTATTCCCACGATCGCCGACGGCAGCACACGCAAGAGAGAGAGAGAGAGGGACAGAGAGCGAGCGTACATACACCGTCTCTCTTTCCTCGCGAGACTTGAAGAGACAAAGAGAAGGAGAATCTTGAAGTAGTGGTAGTAGTTGGTAGATGAGAGGAAGAGGGAGAAGAGGATGTTGCGAGAGCAGACGAGATTTGTTTTGGGATATTCGGGAAGAGATGAGTGGTGGGGAGATCGGGTCCCGAGTCAGGTGAATTTTGATCAAGTGTGAGTTTGTAATGCGGACGTTGCGAGCATTTTATCACCTGGGGCTCTGGTTCGAAAAATTCAAAGATTTTCAAACATCGGAACATGTGGCTGGAGAATAAAGATATTTAAGGAAATCTTGTTTCTTCTATCCGGAACTTAACCCTTTATCTATTTGGTTTTTCATTTTTCTCTACTTTAGTCTCAATTACCAAGAACGATTGCTGCTGTCTCTAAATTACAAGCTACTCGGAAAATTATAGGAGTGACAATCGAAGACGTGGTATTTATTACTTATGCTGATGGTTTTTCCTAGAGCGGTAAATACTATTAGGTAGTAACGACCGATCGATTACAATAATTTATGGTTGTAAAGAGCCTATCTTGTATTTTCTACGAATGATCCTACTTATTGACTTTTTACTTTCCTAGTAGCACTAAACACGCAATCATGACTGAATGAGTGCAATCATTTCACAAACAGCTATTACTACTACAAAGTACTTCTGAAGTGGCTGGATTCATTGTTGAGATTTTTATTCAAGCGACTAATTTAATTTAAAATAAGAATATGTCGTCATAAGCGTAGATCTACTTTTATTTAGCCATTTTTCCTCAAAATAATTACAAGTCTGAGTTATGGCATCTAACAAAAACGTAATACACAACAATTTATTTGGCCTACCGTAGCAATTCACTTCTTTTGTTTGATACAGTTACTGCATAAATTAATATGAAACTTTGCATACAAAGAAATTAGATTATCCCACAATAAAGTAACAGAACATAAGCCAAGAGAGAGAACATAACCTTGGACAACGAGTGAATACATGCCATTCGCCTCTTGTCAGGATAATAAAGCCGGAATTACTGTGGGAAATTGTGACAGGCGCGATGAAAAATTGTCCGCATTTATGAGGAATCCCAGGAGCAGAAAATTATAGGTTGATTTTGGCGAACTAACGACGTTCCAAAGGAATCTGGCGAGGAAAGTTCATTTCTCGGGAGACATGAAGGATGTCTTTTATCATGGTGCCCCAGAACTAGGTCAAAGTACTGATTAAATGATGCCGAAACTATCAATAAGTGTGTCTATGGTATTGTATCAAAATCTTCCCCTTTAGTTAACTACTTTTAGATAGATAATGTATTGCTGAAAATATCGTAGCGCTCAATTACAAATAATGTATAGTTTTGATCTATCAGCTGTTATGCGCATAAGAATTGCAGCTAACTTGTTGCATTTTCTATTGTGACGCTGAAAAAATGTAAACTCCATCATATCTTTCTCAAATAAATATAACAAAGAGCAAGACACAGAAAATCCCACAAAAATGTTCGTTATAAAGTTAATCAACGGCACAAGTCGTTCCATTAAACCTCGTCATAATCACTTTTCACTAAAGCATCACGACCTCCGCCACGTTTTACCATAATTAAAGCTGGCTAAAAAATTTTATCCCCACAATATAAATAAATGCATCACGTAATCAATTTCAGAAGCCCCATAAATAACCGACTTCCGATAATTTCGCGCCTAAATCCCATAAAAGAACCACATTTTCATTAATCACATCCCTTAACTTCATTTCCCGCGACTTCCATCCGACTTCCTCTCCCCGCCCTAACCCTCGAAAAAAAGATAGAAAAACTCGTCGCATCTCTCCCGCGCGCGTTAAGGCGGAAAAAGCATCGATATCGAAAAGCCGAGCAAAAGAAAGGGCCGCCGCGTTAATGTCGATGCACATAAAGAAAAATATTTGCCCTCGCGCTCACGCGTGAGGAAAGCAGGTTTTACGCACAAAGAGAGAGAGAGAGAGAGAGAGAGAGTGCAGCGACTCTCTTTTCATATATCAGACACTTGCGTGCGTGCTGCGCCGTGTACACTCGCATCACGCGTGATTCATATTCATCCGCGGGAGCGCGCAGCACAGCGGCTCTTTCTACGCTGCTGCAACCGCCGCCGGGCGTGTGTATGCAACCGTGCGCATGTAAATGAATTTGCGACTGCTGGACGTGCACGAAAATTCTACGCTGTGTGGCTTTATATATGTCTCCGGTCGTGCATGTGTGTGTATGTATATATGAGTTGCGAAGCGCTGGACGCAGTACGCGCTATTTGCACGTCGATGTATACAGTGCGGCTCATAAGTTGCTGTTGAGCGCGTCGCGTGTGCGTGGCTATACTGATTATGGACTGATGGAGTAGAATATTGTATACTTTGGATAATTCGGTACAAGGTATACTGATCAAAGATTTCCCATCAATACACTGATTTGATTCTGTAGATTTTCTGCAGTCATTGTATTGAATATTTGTAGCCTTAACAACTATTGCGTGGGGCACATCAGTTCGCGTATTGTCACATTAACATATCCACCTAATTCTATAAGATAGATATATATACATAAACCTTGATCTAAGCGCTGCACCGAAATAAAGACTTTTATAGCCAGCATAAAATTTCCGTAACATCTCTACAAGACACTTTAGATAACGCGATATCCATCGATCCAACGGCATATATGTACAAACTAGAGAGCATTCGCGAAGAACTACATACCATTAAACTTCATCCGAATTGTTTTCCGCAACGCGCGCATGTATGCAATTATGCGTCACGACAACGTCACCCAATTCCCCAGATCCATAAACGACCGACCCAACTCTCTCTCTCCGTCAAACAATGCCATATGCGCATGTACGTCCTAAAAAATCTCCTCGTCTTCGCACTCTCTTGCAAACTTTTGCGGCACACTGTACCACCGAGGCGCGCGCGCGTTCGTGCACACAGGTGCAAAAAGGAGCGACTCGCCGTATATACACTATACGTATATATTGGCGTCGGGCGAGAGGGAGAACGTTCCCGAGAAGCCGATGTGTACGTGTGTGTGTGTATACGCGCGCGGGAGGAGAGGGAGAGCAAGGCACTCGGTCCACGCGTGGCTTCGCCGTCGTTTCCTGGCCTGATTGGACGTTGGCTCGTGGCCGGCGCTCGCCATTCACCGGAAACCCAGCAGCAGCAGCAGCAGCAGCGGCAGCAGCTCTCGCTCTCTTCGTTTTCTGCATCCTTTCTCTCTTCTTCTCCTCCTCCTCCTCCTCCTCTCCTTCGCTCTCGCGCGCGCGCCGCAGTAGTAGTTCGTCCTTATCTCCCCTTCGCCGTGTATACATGTATATACCGTCGGGACTCGTGGCTCCTTCCCCCACCCGCCTCCGATGCTAGTTCTTCTTCGTCGTCGTCGTAGTCGTAGTCGTCGTCTTCTTCTTCTTTGCGCGCGCGCTCGCACTAATACACCTTTGGCCGGCACTTCTGGCCCTTTTTGCTCGTCTCGCCCTTGCGGCTGCAAGCGAGCAAGAGAGGAGAGATAACCTGCTCTCTCTCTCTCGCAGAGGCTCGCTGGGGTAATATACCGGATGTATTATACACGATGATCTACATGTAAATTTTTGAATTTACATCGCGATGGGAGAGAAGAGAGGAACGAGTGCTGGAGAGAGTTAGTGGGACAAGATGATAGTTTGTTGGTACTGGAAGGATTTAACGTTCAGTTATGCTTGTTCCGTGATTTTTCGCCGGACACGGGGGATGCATTATTAGAAGTCGTATGGTGGAACTTTAACACTCGCGACTACAAGGCGACGCAAACGATGTAAGGCTATCTCGGACATTGAGAGTCTTGTAAATAATAATAATCATTATTATTTGACTTATATTCTCGATTTATCATTGATCGTATACCCTGAAAAATTGTATCAAGTATTAAAATTAATAAACTATTTTTTCCGTTTCCATGATTTATATCCCTTTGAAAGAACTCTCGAGCCTGCTAAAATACCAAAATAATTGCGCAAAAATCTCACCTGGTGCGCACCTATACATACTCTGAAATCAGTCAACGCGACGCGAAATCAATCATCCTTCTAAAAATACGTCTTCCCCTCGAAGAAAAAGCCCCACAGCCCTGCTACAAAAAGGACAAATACTCCTGCCCCCTCAGCGTTCAATTTTCCGCGGGTAATCGCACATACTCCCCGCATGTTACTGTGTTTCCTACAATTACGGCGGAAAATGTCCTAGACAGGCGATACCTCGTCTCCGCCGCTCCTTCTCCACCTCCGCGGTGTGCCTCGCGACTCCTTTTTACCCCTCATCCTCGCGCGCTGCCACTCCGGGAAGAACCTGTCGGACCTGTTTCCAGAGAGACCTGCGATCAAGTCTAAACTCTCTTTCTCTCCCTCTCTCTCACTAAAGAGATCGTGCAATGGGCAAGGAACTCTGGCGCGCGCTTCTCCTCTGATCGCCGCGGCGCATCACAACCTAGTTTCATCGGTAGCTCTGCTCTCTTGCAGCGCGATAATCGCGGCAACGCTGCATCCGTCGCAGCATATACGTATACGTCTCTGTAAAATTTCGTCTTAACCAGTTTCGCAAAGGCGGTTATTATTTCGCAGCGCGCGAGTGCGTATGTATGCGCGCGACAAGATGTGCCCGCGTCGAGTTTGCGTATGGGGATCCGGGTAATTGTGAACATCGTAAAGGCGCGTAATTTACAGTTACGATGGCTCTGCGCGGACATGTGTGCATGCGCGATATTTATAGATGGCTTTCCTCGCGCTCTCTTGGGGAGATCGTTCGGGGGGGAAAAATGGAAACTGAAATCGTGTTTACCAGAGTAGTTAGGGGGTATATATGGATGAGTTGTTTCGAAAGAGGCGTTAAATGATACGTGTTGAATCGATTTTGATGCGGGGAATTTTGTATTTTGCTGAAATGTTTGATTAATTTGATAAAACTTCGGTATTTCGTAATAACAATGAAGTATAACGATAAATAGGGGAGAGCTTACATATTGGGAAATCAAATTTCAAACATTATGAATATATTTTCGTCTATTTATACATAAACTGATACAACAGGCACACACAAAAAAAAATTGGTCTAACCCAGAAGACCGATGATCATATCCTTAGGAATTTAGATGCGCTGATTTCAGATATGACCTTAAAATTTTTAATCATCTCAAGATAATTGTTTCTTCTTTGAGATACATTAACTGAACATTTTAATTTAATATATATATTGAAGAAGAAACGTCATATTCAGATAATTTAAAATGGATAATGTAGGGCATCATCAGTACTATACAGTATCATCAGTATACCATTTTAGAGTTATAGATATCTTAAAATCCTGAGGTAATGGGACCAGATCGACCCCGGATTCGGATTGACGACCCCAAAAACATAAGGTGTACATGGTCTGGTCCGTGGGCTTTGACATTTTCTTTTGTTTGGCTGTGTCATCTATCTATATGTTTTATCATTGAATTTAATATTATATTGAACATCGAATGTAATCTGATATTTACTGTCTATCAAAGTAAAATATTAATTGTACTATTTACAAATGTGTTCATTATTTATTCCTCATCAAATAACTCACAATGACGTGAACGGATCTTATTAAAGCTCGTATAACAAAATTAACTCAAAATCAAACGTTACCAAATGGCCACCATAAATCCGCATGATGTATTAAGCGCTGTTAGCATCTTACGAATTACATATACATTATAAACGCACTTTCCGTCTAATTGCGTCTACGAATAAGATGGCTTAACATGCCGCCACTGCTGAACATTAAGAAATTAGCGGAAAATTAAATCTTCTTTAATGCCGCGGCGCTGTTAAGATTACGCTTTGCCAGTCGATAAATTATTCCGATTGAGTCGCGTGGCCAAACCTCGCTACGACTCATCAACGCCAGGTATAATACTTCTATATGAAATTAAGCAGCACTAGTTAAATACCCTAACACGTCTTAAATCGCGTCAACACAGTATGATAAATTCATCAGCAATTAACGAAAGCATCATAAGTTTGTAGCCGCTCCGCATAAATCCATACCTTGATATTAGTACAGCCGCGAGAGCCAAGCCCCCGCAAAACCCGTGAGATATACGACGCCTCCGATTGTAAATGTATCACAGCGTAATTATGACACTCCAGAGGAACTGGACGAAAGAAAGTCTGTATACAGACGTATATACACCGCGTAGCGAGGTCCTTGAATCCTCCGACGAGTCTTGCCAGGAGGAGCGACTCGCGATCATTCATAATAGCAGCAGCGCGTGGCGCTCGTTCCCTCTCTCTCTCTTGAATTTTCCGTTTCTCTCTTTATATAAGAACAGCGCAGCCGCGCGTCTCCGCAATATATAAACCTGCGGGCGAGCGAGCGCGCGCGCGTAATGGCTCTCGGCCGCTTGTGGTTGACCTTCATTTGAGCAGGGTGCTTCTTTTTCTTCGGCGTTCTTTCTACCTCCCTCCTTCGTTCTCTCTTTCTCTTCGCCGGGATATAATATTAAAAATCGCGCTGGTCTCTCTCCCTCCCTCTTCTTTCGCGCGTCTTTCTCTCGTCTCGTAGCGGATGTTGCGCTTGAATTTTAAATGCTCCTGCTGCAGCCTTTGCTGTTGCGGCTGCGCATCGCCTCTGAATTTATGGATGGACTTTCTGTTATGCATTTGTATGGGAGATTTGTTCGGATTCTGTTGGGTTTGACTGTCGGATTGTTTCCCAAGTGTTTTTCTTTTCTTTTCTTTTTTTTGCATTACGCACTTGTTCGCGGTAGTCGTTCACTCTTTGTTGCTACAAAGAATTACAGCTGCGCTTTTTGAAGTTTGCAGGGCCAAACGTCGGAACTATCAATTTTCCACTTTCGAAATAAAATTCTGGATCATTCTATGTATTGGGAATAAAATATTTCAAATAACATGGAAATATTTGTAAGTATTTTATATGCATCAACTCGTTATATATTTGAGTTTTGGATGCTATGCTGTTTTATACAAGTAAATAGATAAGGGTACCTTCAGATAACATTAGCTTCATACAATGTTAGCTTCATACAACATTGGCTTCATACAAACATTACCTTCATACAACATTGACTACATACAAACATTAAGACGTTTTTATCACGTTATCTTTATTAAATAACTTTCAAAAATGTTACATTGAGGTACAAAGTAGTGGCTTCTTACGTAATTTTATAAAAAGAAATATCTTTTAAAGTTCGGAACATCTTCAAATTTGAAATGTCTCATTTGAAAGTCATTAAAATACCATATCAGAAGCATACGACGTATCAAAAAAATTCTTGCAAATTTCGATAGCGAGATACACCGTCAAAGGTCTAATCAATTATCTACTGAATAAACACACATTCCGCGACTATTATTTGCAAATCCTGTTATTGCCAAGTTCTGATTATCGCCGCAAAATGCCACCTGTCAAACATCATTTGCCGCGAGCGGCACGCGCGGGCAGAATTATAGAATGTGTTGACAGCCGCCGCGTCAATCGCGTGATTAGCCCAAATGCTGCAGATTACTGACCCGCAGCCGCCTATACACCAATAGGCCATCAGAACCGCCAGTATCAATCCCGCTCGCGCGCGTGCAACATCGCGGTTATGTAAAACCATTTCCTCGAAAACGCAAACTCGGATGAAAACTTTCTTCCATCGCCGCTGCCGCCGTCGAGCTGATTCTCCGCGGTAGAATAAAGAAGATCCCGCGCGCGCAGCTCGGCACATCCCTCAGCGCGCATTTCAATCCGTTCAACGAACTCGGACAAAGACGACTTCCATTCGGATATTTCTCTTTCCCCTCTCTTTCAGGTCGCGCGGGCGCGCCAGTCGCATGATTGATAATAGCCCGCCTTATCAATCCAGGCGATTCGGGAAATTCAGCTCCAGGTGTGGAGAGAGGCGCGCGGGGCACGAAATCGATTCAGCATCCGCGAACAGAAGCGAGAGATCGCGCGCTGGTTTTCGCGCCGTGATTAATTATCACGCCCACTGGATCGTATTGGTCGGATAGATTGGATTCCATTCTCTCTCTCTCTCCCCCCCTCTCTCTCTCTCTCTCCCTTTCTCTCTCTCTCTCTCTTTGAACCGCAGCGAATGATTTCGCCCCGTGTGTGAGAGAGTCGCTAAGCTCGGGGTTACTGCGGGCGACAAGTAACAATCGGCTTGTATCGCTGCGCGCACTCTGCCATGGCCGCACGAGTGCATGTGTGCACGGCTTCTTGAAGTGCCGGTGGTACATAGAGTAGGACAGCTGGATTTTTAAGGTACACTTTGTGGTAGACCGTGTGACTGTAACAGTCGATTGACGTTGTTAATACCGGTGAACAATTAATGGAGCCTTTGGGTTGGTGGTGTATAACGTACAATGAGTGTATGTGGCAGTTTAGAGAGGATTTTTCAGATGATTGATCGATCATTCGAATTTGATTAAGGTTCGTTAAACACTGTGGCAGGGTGCGTGATTCATTAAATTTGTCTGAACTTGAACATTGTTGAATGGTGCTTTGGGATTTTTATACTCAATTAAAATTAAATGATATTGGATTTGTGCTTGGAATTTCTATCAAAGGCCACTTTGTGATATTAGAGTTCAGATATCTTTCACGATTTTGTCTAAATGTAGCCAGAATTCTTCAGTTCACTCCATTTTATGCGAAATTGATGGATTCGTGTCAAAAATAGGTCATGTTGAAAGATAAATGCTTGATTTTCAGTCACAGTAAAGGACATTTGCATTTTTATCGTTACATTGATCATATATTCATAATTCATGATAGACATATACGGTTGACAGAGTTTGTTTTATAATGGATGAAAATGACATCTTATCAATATCTCGCTTTTTGTATATTATATAGTTGTATTCGATCCGATTTTTAGTAGCACGAACGTAGTATTGTGAAACTTTTTGTAGTTTCAGAATCATTAACATCTAAGAAGATCATAATTATGTTATGCGCTCAACTTTTCTAATTATAAAATATTGAATAATACTTAAAATCGTATCTTTACAAGTTTAAAAAAAGATGAAAGAGCCTTACTACATGAACTCTTTAAATTTACGTTTTTTCACCTGAATAATTTAACATGATGATATCTCTCTCCCTCACACATACACACACACACACTCCCTCCCTTCTCGAGCAAAATAAATCGCGATAATTTGTTGCATCCAGCAGCAGCCTATACCTCAAGTCATGAAATTTTAACGTTCGCCATTTCCATCCCATTCACCAGCTCCTCCGCCACGCGCGTGTACGCGCATACGTTCATTAAGGCAGCTGCCGGCTGTACTGAAGCGAATAGGAAGAGGCGGAGAACGAAACGCGTATCATATATAGGAACGACAACCGAGCGGACGATGATCTCTCTTCGCCGGGACTAATTATCGCCCCGCCATTAGCGCAGCGGCTAATGATTTTCCACTCGGAAATAAATGATAAATGCACGTGTGGCCGAAATCGTGTTTCCTCGCGTGCGAGCGAAGATGCAGAGGAAGAAATTGCGGCGTGGATCGAGGCGAGAAAAAATAATGGCGGGAGAAAAGAGAAAAGCGCCTGGAGATGAGCTGGACCGGGGGAAAATTAAGCTGCCTAATGAGAGTCTGAGGAAGAAGTAACGGTGGCGGGAGAGAGCAGAAAGAGACGCGAGGTAGACGTGTGTAGTTCATATGTCGGAGCTCATTTCTTCTTCGTTTCATCTTTCTTTCTTAAATTATTTTTCAAACTAATCTTTTTATTGTAAATAGATATATTACTGTGTTCCAGATGAGAAACTTAGAAGCTCGTTATAGCATTAGATAGGGTTCTGCAAAAAGTGCTGACTTGTGTTTTCAATCTGGAGTAGAAACACCCACAGTTCATCTTCTTTGCGAAAATCACGTCGTGCCAAAATAAATATTATTATGATAGTTATAATAATCATATTCATTATTTACTTCGTAATTATAATAATCATAATGGTTATAATATAATTTTGATTATTATAACC
>JAPYZO010003689.1:0-12284 GCA_030522905.1 Torymus flavipes | reverse complement strand
TTTAGCCCGTTCTTTCGTACCACTTAGTATAACGTGTAACTTAGACAAGAACACAGAAATACAAAATCCTATAAAAAAAGAAAGAAAATGATCATTTCAGTGCGTATGTTACATGTTATTACATCAAACGCGATGAAGAAAGGTGTTTCTTGTCGTACGATAAGAATATACTTAGTGTCTTCAGATTTTCAAATTTTCTGATCCGAAATATAAGTTTTCAGGATTTCGAATTTCGCGCCTCGTGGAGTGCAAGGGAACCGCGCGAGCGGCAACTTATTTTGCGCAAACGTTCAAAAGTTCGATCCCGTTCACCCACGCACCGATAACGCGCCGTCATCAATTATTCCTCGAAAAAATTAAGTCACCGCGCCTCGACGCCACCGGGAAGGAATTTAATAAAAGAAAAAAACAATTGGCAACTACTTATAGCGAGACAGCTGCGCGCGAACATTTTCCAGCGGTTACGAAACCCAAAGGCCTTTTACCTATTATCAACTTGCATGCATATATATATATTTGCGGGCAAAAACAGATAGAAGAAAAAAATGGAGCAAAGAACAAGTGAGAACGTAATCGCGTGCCTCAATGGTATTATAAAACATACAAGATAATATAACTGATGTTACTTTTCGTCGATTACGAAAAACGCTGAATCAATTTTCTCAGTCTCTCTGCTCCACCTAATTATACTCGAAATTTTCTTTCTCCCTCTCTCTTTATAGTATAGATGCCTTTTTAAAGAAACGCAGAGCACCGGCCTTGTCAGTCGCGCAACTCGCGTGTGCAATATCGTGCATTACGCGCGCGCAAGTACTATAGGTCGTATATATTGTATAGGTACGTCGTCATCCGTAGTATGTTTTCGCGCATGCGAGAACGAAAGAGCAAGCGAGAGAGAGAGAGAGAGAGAGAGAGAGAGTAGTGTGTGCGCGCGCGGACAACAACGCACAGTCAAAATGTAAAATGGCGCTGGATGACTCGAGCGAAGTATCAAAGGTCGCCCGTTCTCATACTATCGGCGGCAGCCACTGCGGCCGCTCCGTTTCATCGTCGTTGTTTTATCGACGACAGGCTCTTCTCGCGACCGCGTGCGCGCCAGCAGTGTGGTGAAGCAGCAGCACGCGCGCGCACAACACAACAGCAGACAGCGCGCTGAAAGCTGCGAGAGGGAAGAGAGAGAGAGAGAGAGAGAGAGAGAGAGGGAGTGAGCGCATAGCCACAAATGAGAAGGCGATCATCACTACGCGCTAGTCGCATCAGCTGCTGCTTCGACCTCGACGCCGCCGCTGCCGCCGCTAATACCTCATTCTCCTCGTTGCCGTCGCGGAACTGCAAATTTACAGCAGCGGCGACGGCATCTCGACACACGCGAATCGACCTCGTCGTCGTCGGTGGACAATCCTCGTCGTCGGGCCAGCAACATCGAGAAGACATGAATGTCCATGATGGAGGTAGGCTATATATTATGCTTTGTCTGCGTGTGTGCGTGATGTTGCTGCGCCGCCACTTCTTGCGCTCGGTTACGTCTTTGTTTATTTATAATACCTGTTTCTCCTGGCTTTTCTTTGTGCAAGCACGCGCGCCCACACCTTCGCAAAATAAGAGCTGTATGTATGTGTATGTTTGCGCGGTAGTTGGGCAATAAGTGAAAGTACTATATGTACTTCGCGGAGTCTCGGCGAGCCTTATCGGTGATAAGGTGTTGCGATAGAATGAGCGCGGACCTCGCGCGCAACGCGTGCGTGCGTGCTTTAATAGACATTGATAGAGGTTCAATCAACTTGATGCTGTTGTGTTTGCTGCCTGCCAAACGTTGATTAACGTGCCGTCGTCGAGTTGGTTGTCACGCAATTGCTTGTAAAATTGCAGTCTTCACAGCGATTTTGCGGCAACCAGACTTTCAAATCGTGAATTCTAAATATGATAGTTACTGGTCTTTGTACATACATACCTAGTTGCGCACGTGACAGAATGAATGCGATCTAATGGAATTTACCTTCGTGGTCAAATTTAAATTGTACACAGTTATAGGTGTACAACCTGGGTGCCTTATTTGGAGGAAGCCCTGAGTCATTAAGAACAATCAAAATGATAACAATGGGAGAATTGAAAATTGACATTATTCAAATTAATTGCAGTCATTGACAGTGTGTAATAGACTTTTTCAAAGATTTATTATATTTTTATAATCAAAATATAATATCTTAGGAAGAATCTTTTTTTTTTTTATATTTCCTAATAAGAGGAATAAAATTTATAAAAAAACAAACTTTAAATTAAATTTACATATTAAATTGTCATTATTAATTAAATATAATTTTTCATAATATGTCCTTTACTATTTTCCATCTATAAGTAATTGATCTCATATTTATCAAATTATTGTTAATAACAAACATTTTGATATGTTATACAGATTATACATGTAAAAATATAAAACATTATAATACTACAAGTCACTATAAATTTTGGGTCTATATTCAAAGTTTTTATGAGGATTCCTTATCAATATTCTATTATGTAATCCATAGGTCCATAATACTTTGGAGCATGTGGTGCCAATTCATGAATAAATAGACATTGATTTGAATTCCTGTAGCTAGCATAAAAACATAAATAAGGTTACCTGAAATTAAACTGAAGCACTTTTTATTTTTATATAGGTCTTGGAGCTGATAAACAGATTTAACGACAGCCTTGGCTCCTATGCATTTTCAAGATGGATAGAACATTTGATAGTAGAATACCAAACATCAAAGACATTGCTAGCAGTGTCTGTTGGTGTTCTATTAGCAATATTAGTCATATCAGTTTACATCCTGCGAAAATGGAAAACCAAGGAGCTCTTGCCACAGGTCAAAGAGTTTGTAGGTGTAGGCACAGGCAGGCCAAGATTCAGAAAACGAGACAAAGTTTTGTTCTATGGCAGGAAAATGCTAAGGAAAGTCAAGTCTATAAGCGGTCAAGTACATGGCACAGGACAAGGAAAAAAGAGAAGGGCTGTTATGCGTTTTGCTAGAAGACTTTTACAGTTAAAAAAAGAAAATGCTCCACAACAATTGAAAGTATTGGAACCACCTGCAGAATATCTTGAAGAAGATGTTGGTCCTGGTGATAGAGTGCCACCAGATGCTCTTTACATTTTACAAAGTATAAGAGTATTTGGCCACTTTGATAAGCCAGTCTTTCTTAAGTTGTGCAAACATACTGAAATTATGAATTTACCTGCAGGAACTCCTTTGTTCAAAATTGGAGATCCTGATGAAAATGTTTTTATTGTTCAACAAGGTTTAGTTAATGTTTATATAACAGGTTCAGATGGATCTCAGATATCGCTTAAGTTAGTGAAAACTGGGGAATCCGTTACTAGTCTTCTAAGTTTTACCGATGTATTAACTGGTCATGTAAGCACATACAAAACAGTAGCTGCACGAGCTGTGGAAGATTCTGTTGTTGTGAAATTGCCAATGAGCGCCTTCCAAGAAGTAAGTAACTTCCATTAATTTTTAATGTAATTTACAAAAAATTTAAGTTTTAATATTCAATAAGTAAAATAATCAAAAGTGGTTTAATTAAATTTCAAATTTAATTATTTTTAAAACTATTAAATATCAACTGCCAATCATTTGTAATACATAAAAAAACTAATAAATATGAATTGTAGGTTTTTCAAGATCATCCTGATGCATTCGTTCGAGTTATCCAGGTCATTATGGTCAGATTGCAACGTGTAACATTTACGGCACTACATCAATACTTAGGTCTCTCTGCAGAATTAGTTAATCAAGGATCACATAAGAAAAAGCATAGCTCAGTTTCAGGTTCGCCTGTCAGGTCTAGAACGCGAGAAAATTTTGCTGTACCTCCAGCAGAAAATACAAATTCATATCCTGGTTCTTCCGACCTACAAATTGAGGTTCCTCAAAAAGATAGTAATTCTAGTACTGCATCTCAACCAGTCCCTATAATCACGTCCCGGAAGTGAGTATGAGATATTTTGATAAAACTTTAATATTTTAATAATATATTTTTTATATAGATCAAAAACCAGTTTAGAATGGAAGACACCGAATTCTGGTTCCCAATTTAGTCAGCATATGCCAGACATGGTGCCTGAGTCCGATTCTCACTGGCCGAGTTCTGCAGCCTCGAACCAGACTTCGTCTCAACCCTCATCGCATCCCGGTGAAATGTCTGATGGTGGCGGTGGAGGTACGCATTCTACCAGTGCAAGCCGCAAACACTCGAAAAACGAAGGCGTTCAACAGCCGCTCGACGAGGCACAAGTTGTTCAAATTGCCACCGAGGCGTTTGTGAAGGAGCTCGGCTTGGAAGATGATTCCCTTTTAAAGGAAGGCAAAGTTCAAATCAGGGAGGTGCCCGCGGGTACTTACTTGATGAAGGAGGAATCTCACAAGGTGCCTTTTCCTTAAAACTTTCAAATCAGTTTTAAAAGTCTCCGGTATTGTCGAAATATTTTTAAAGTAGCTACCAATCGAAATTACGATTAGTAACTGACTAGTAAAATGAGTTTTTTTAAATATTTTAAAAGGAGACCGGTTTTTACATGAGAATAATAAATTTGTCAAATATTTGAATTAAACAATCAATTAATGACGGTATTTGAATAATTTAATTTAATACTTATCATAAATTAGTAACCTTGTTTCTGCATGTTTCGTAAAAAAATATTAAAGCAATGTTACTATTTAATTAATTTTAATTAATATTCATTCTTATTTCAGGACGTTGCACTGGTTTACGTTGTCTCAGGATCGTTGATCATTAGTCAACGTGTCTCAGAAGGACGTGACGCTGGCGAAGATGTACATATGTTTAGCGCTCATCAGGGCGAAATTGTAGGTGGATTAGCTGTATTAACAGGAGAACCATCGTTTTATACAATCAGAGCGAAGCATTCGAGTCGTATAGCTTTACTTAGTAAATCCACATTTTTCTCTATTATGCGAGAGAAACCTAACGTTGTGTTACACGTTGCAAAGACTGTTGTAAAACGATTGAGTCCATTTGTCAGACAGGTAATTATTTATTTTCTACAAATTTAAAATCAAAAATATCAATCAATGCATTTCTTTAAAAGTAAATATTTTAATTATTTTATAATTTGAAAATTGATTATTAGCTTAACTACTTAATTAAATTAAATAATGATCATGGTTATCATTTATATACTTGAATAAAAAAACGATTAAATACTTATAGGTTGATTTTGCACTCGACTGGTTATTTTTGGAAAGTGGAAGAGCTGTTTATCGGCAAGGTGATGAATCTGACTCTACATTTATCGTTTTGAGTGGACGTTTGAGGTCGGTGATTACATATGAAAATGGAAAGAAGGAATTAGTTGCTGAATACGGTAAAGGAGATTTAGTAGGAATAGTTGAGATGGTTACGCAAACGCCGAGATCAACTACAGTTATGGCAGTTCGCGACTCCGAACTGGCAAAGCTTCCCGAGGGTCTTTTTAATGTCATCAAACTTAGGTACCCAATCGTTGTGACAAGACTGATTAATTTACTCGGTCACCGCTTGCTCGGTACGTGGAAGCAAGCGGGCCCGAAAAATGGGACTCGTGATGCAAGGTAGGCATAGAGCGAAGTTAATTTAATTAACTATCAATTGTATTCATTGTACATCAATTGGACTTAAATCTTTATTTTCCATATTTTAAAAATTTAGGACAGCAGTTGACGCTCGGCCATCGCAGGTCAATTTTTCAACAGTTGCAATTGTTCCAGTCTCAGATGACGTTCCACTAACGGCATTTACTTATGAACTTTACCATTCTTTGTGTGCCATTGGTCCTTGCTTACGCCTAACTTCCGATGTTGTGAAAAAAGTATGTCTAATTACTTCATTTAGAAAATTCAGGATTAATTAAACTCTCCGAAATCATACAATAAATTAATATAATTTTTATTCATTTCTTAACTAGACCTTGGGTGGTTCTATCATGGAGCCGATGAATGAATACCGTCTTACATCGTGGCTTGCTCAACAAGAAGATCAACATCGTATCTCACTCTATCAATGCGACTCCAGCTACTCTCTATGGACGCAACGATGTGTTCGTCAAGCCGATTGTATACTCATTGTAGGTTTAGGTGACCGTCCACCTTCGATCGGTAGGACGGAACGTGAAGTCGAGCGTTTGGCCATGCGCACGCAAAAAGAACTAGTATTGCTGCACAAAGAACAAAGTGGACTGCGGCCCACCAATACCGTTCAGTGGTTAAATATGAGGTCGTGGGTGTCTAGTCATCATCATATTCAGTGTCCCAAACGTATGTTTACAAGAAAGTCACAGTACCGCATTGTAAGTGTCTTATCAATCCATCATTATTTACTATTCTCATTGTTTTTGAATTTATTAATCTAAAATCACAATTAAATTATCGCGATTGAGCGGATTAATTATAATAAATTAATAAGTATACAAAATATTTATTTTAAAGTTATTTTCTCAAATATTAATGACCAGTTAAAATCAAATTATGGTACAAAAAACACTCTTCTAAAAAATCTTGCTATTTTTCAGAATGAACTATATTCAAAAGTACTTATGTCGGAGCCAAATGTGCACAGCGACTTTAGCCGATTGGCACGTTGGCTAACCGGCACCTCAGTCGGGCTTGTCCTCGGTGGGGGTGGTGCTAGAGGTGCTGCTCATGTGGGTATGCTCAAAGCCATCACCGAGTCGGGTATCCCAATCGACATGGTCGGCGGTGTCAGTATAGGAGCCTTCATGGGGGCGCTCTGGTGTATGGAGAAAAATATCACCACTACGACACAAAAAGCTCGCGAATGGTCTAAGGTAATATTTTTCGAAATAAATTTTTGGATCTTAAATTATAATAACATATTTACTAAAATGATTGCTATTGATAATAACATGAGTAAACTATATTATGAACTATAACATGAGTAAACTATATTGCATATATTGGTAAATTGTACCCTTTGTAATATGTCTGTATGTCGAGAAGACCAAGCTTTTTCAAATGTCGTTTGAAATAGTCACCAAAATTTCTATTTTAATTTTAGGTAAAAGTTGCAGAATAATTCAATTTTAATTATTGTAAAAGAGCACTACAAAAAATGATTTTTTTGAATAGAGTTAATTTATTAATATTCAAAAATGTTCTATGATATTTGTCACCATTTAATAAATGTATTTTATTCAAACTAATCATTTTACTGATGTCTAACAATTCATCGAATACTTATTGTTATTTTGTAAATACGTTAATATAACGTAACAATATATATATATACTGAAATATGACGTTGTTTACTGCAGAAAATGACACAGTGGTGGAGGCAAATACTGGATCTTACGTATCCAATGACTTCGATGTTTTCCGGCAAAGATTTCAATAAAACGATCCATGGCACTTTTGGAGACGTGTATATCGAAGACTTGTGGCTTCCCTATTTTACGATAACCACTGACATTACTGCTTCTTGTATGCGCACGCACACACACGGTCTGTACACAAGTCGTTTAATTGTCATTGCTTTGATTTACATACATCAAAGACACTTTACATTAAAAAGAGACAAAATAAAATTGATTTTTTTTAGCAAAGATGCAGTAACCTACAGTTTACCGAATCTTTGCCTTTTTTTTCATTGGAAAAAATTTAATAGACACCCACGTTTTTTATTGTATATTTTCAACTATTATACGTTTTTCATTAATTTTGGTTTCGCACTAATCTGTAGATGCAATTTTTTTATAAATATAGACTGCTTGAATAGCGGGAGTGAGCTGTGTGAACAAAAAAAAAAGTTATTGACGTACTCTCCGTTTTGTGTTCTGATTCAGTCTCACCCAGTGAGGAAGCAGAATCAAATTTTTGCCGGTTTTTGTTCATTATCTCAAATCCAGAAGTTCAAAAAGTTAGTACGACCTTCCTGCTGTCTTTCGAAGCCCTATATGCTGAAAAGGGTCATAAAGTTCTGTATAATAGAGTATCTCTCTAGGCATATGTCGCTGATTAGTGCGGCAGGAAGGGCATCGTGGGTTTAAATGTCAAGTCGTCGTATTTATTCAAAGCAGAACAATGTGTACATAGACAAACAACAAATGATCGAGAAGCCATGAAGTGTTTCCTAATGAGAATGTCGACGTGTTTAGGATCGCTTTGGCGGTACATACGTGCCTCGATGTCGTTGTCCGGTTATATGCCTCCCATGTGCGACCCAACCGATGGCCACCTTCTCCTCGACGGCGGGTACGTCAATAACCTCCCAGGTAATTTGACTTGTACAACACACTGAAAGCCTGATGCTTTTATTTATTTGTTATATTTTCTTATGTTAGTATAATTGTTGCTTATGTTGTTGTTGTCCAAATACCAGTTGCATTGCACTAAAAGACTAACTGTTACTTTTCATGTAAATTCCTCATCAATCTATTATGTTTCCAATTTGTTGGATTCCGATTAGAAAATATTTTTTATTGGCTATGATAAGTAAAAGTCTATTTATAATAAGCAAAGTCAAAGAAAGTAAAACAATGTACAAAACATATTGCCACTTTTATTTCGAGGACTGTTCAAATGTGGGCTTGGGAAATTTTAAATTAAATGTTTAATATCTTATATAAACACCTGAACAGTCCTGTAAAAATGCACTAATGGCTAGAAGTATATTTCCAATAAAATTGATTTCAGTATTTAATTTGATATGAATTTTTTTATGTATGCATTGCTGACGTAGTTTTCTCACAATATATCTATTTCAAACGTAATATTTAATAATAAAAATAAATTTGATAGTAGTTAAAAATTAGGCAAAATTATTGCTAGAAAAGTACGTACTTCCTGCCTTTTAGTGTAGAATAAAAAAGTCGAGCTCGCTCCCGTTGATGAAAAGATGCACTGTTCATATTATAAACGATTCAGTTTACCTGAATCAGGTTTACTTTGGAAGTACGTTCGAGCCAGCATGACCTTTGCCGGGGTCTTCCCACCGGTTTGTGATCCTATTGACGGGCATCTTTTAGTCGACGGGTGCTACGTAAATAATGTCCCAGGTATGCGATATTCGCGATTTTTTTTTGTTTACTTTCACGGACTAAACTGAAATTTTTCTCGCGATTTTCATTTCCATTAAATTCATCACATTCACAATGAATTGACGCTCTTATTCCTAAAAATTAGATATTTTTGTCTTAATTTTCGTTTTGCCAAATTTCTTTTGATGAGAATCATTTTATTGCTACAGAGTTTTTGTTAACTAACGAAAGCGCTATTGAATGGCAACGCATCTTTTTCTCTTTCCTTGCTATGATTCTTTTTCTAAATCTTTAAAAAACTTTTCTCAATTTTTCAAACAGTATAGAGAAATTAATTAATTTTTAAGTATAAATATATAAATGTACTATGAATATCAACTTGCATTATGAATGTTTAAATTTGTGCATCTTTTGGAATGTCGATATTTATTAAATACGTATCCTGTTGACATTATTTCTGTTATTAAATAATATTTCAAATTTATTTTGAATTATAATAAAATTGATTAAATAAAACGGTTGCCGCGGTAAGGGGTTTTAAGTGGTGGTAGTAATTATAATTTATTAACACAAAAGATTATATTTTAATGGTTCTGTTTAAGATTTGATTATTATTATTAATTTATCAATGAGTAAAAGTATACTTTACATGGTTTTAACACGTTTTTAAGTGCAGAAAATTTGTCTGTTGTCTCAAATATATTTGTGACTAATACTTTTCTAATATTAATACTTAATCATAACTCTATACATATTCAATATATCTACTGGAAACACGTTTCATAATTGTAATTTTAACGTACATTTTTATTAAACGAAGGTTATTATTAAAAATAATATTATCGCTGTGCTATTCGCATCCATGCCCTCAACATTATAAAATGAAATTTTTAGAACTTGTAAAATATCTACTAAAAGTTATCGTTAACAAATTGTTTAAATTTCAGTTTCTACAATCCTTGCAAAAAGAAATTGAAAGGTAAAAGTCGTATTGTTGCTATACAGAATTTTAAACGTTTCGATTCATGTTTTAAAGCGCAAAGGTTCCTATTGCTTTTTTGCATAGATCGTGAAATCTAAAAAAAAAATTTATCCACTTTTTCACATAGTGGTTACTTATTGTACATAGTTCTAACATAAAAACGTTTTTTAGTAAAGACATTACTGCTTTTTTTATTATAAACTCGAATTAAGTTCTTAATGTTAATGTTCATTGTCCTCTCAGTTATATATATTTTACTATCGTTTTAAAAGATCCAAAGTTTGACTTCAAACTTGGAAATTTCGAATTTGAAAATAAAATAAAATTTAGGCAAATCTAAAAATGCTTTTAAATCTATATAAAAATGAATTATACTTAGTGAGTCAGTTTCTATTCAAATAGTTCTTATTCATCACATGCTTAAATTTATCTAGGTTATTTTTAATTTTAAAAATAATTGACTAGAATCAGAAATTTCAAGGACTATTTGAAATAAACGTTTAATAAAAATTTTACCATCTCAACTTTATGGTTTTAATAATATAAAATTCATAAATGCGAATTTGTTGCAAATCCATCCCCGCTTCGACGCTCCTTTTTTAAGAATAAGCTCGTCTTCTTCAACTCAATCACGATGTATACGCACAATCTTTCCATTCGTACAAGTAGTTAATGCGTAAAATTTCAGCGTAGTCTGTTCCTCTATATGAATTTCTCATTCTCACATAGTTAGTTAGACTACAAAGCTACGACGGCCACATTATTAATCCATGAGCCTGGCGATTCACACTTTGTCATTTCTTTTTCTCTCGCCTGGCTATGAAGCTGACGAGATGCTGAGGCAAGGTGCACACCACATCATAGCCATCGACGTTGGGTCGCAGGACGACACCGACCTTACGAATTACGGCGACTCGCTCTCCGGTTGGTGGCTTCTCTGGAAGCGCTGGAACCCCTTCGCCACGCCTGTCAAGGTGCCCAATCTACCGGACATACAGTCTAGGCTGGCTTACGTGAGCTGCGTGAGGCAGCTTGAAGAGGTCAAAAACTCGGACTACTGCGAGTACATTAGGCCTCCGATTGATAAGTACAAGACCCTGCAATTCGCAAATTTCGACGAGATCAAGGACGTCGGATATAATCATGGTGAGAGAATGACTGTGTTTTGATTATTAAATATTAACTGGGTATTTGACCAATTGAATTAGCTTTTCAAAGTTGCCTGCAAATAATTGGCCAATTTAGATAAAGTTTTGAAACAAGACTCAGAATTTTTATATAAGGGTCGAAAAACTCTGAAATTTCTGCAAAATTTTATAGTTTTTATTTATGAAACTGAATTTGTTATTCTATATTAACAGAATAAAAAGAATATGTTTCAAAGAATTTTTTTTACAGTTAGCTTTTTTAATAAAATATTTAGTTTTAGGAATCTTCTAATAATATGCTAAACGAATATTTTCCGAATTTAATGCATTGCTTGAGGTTGTATTAGCTCTACGATCCAAATCGCGAGTCAGCATTACTAAAGATTACCAATAAGTAATTATGAATTTTTTTTAATATGTTTATAAAAATACACCAGACAAAGAATTGCCCTCAAAACTGAAAATCTGATAAAAACTTTTGAAGCATTTCGAATCTTTAAAATCATAATGTCTTAATACATTTTTTCATTCATTTTCACATTCAAAATAATGGTGCATCTTCAAATTTTATTCAATTCTTATTATTTTTTTTTGTCTTATATTGTTCGGAGAAGAATTCCTAACAGATCACGGAACTCAGAAATATAAAATATTTTGTTACGTTTCAAACAATTAAACATTCTCAAAAGTACAGTTAACTTAAAAAAACGAGCTCTTTTTTGAAAACCTAAGTTTAGTAGTAATTAGTAGTATAATTTTCGGTTTTGAGGGCTTAAACTCTTTGTCTGGTGCACCTTGGTAAAGCTGTCAACTCCAAAATAGGTAAAAAAGCGTTCATAGTAAATTATTGATATTTTAAGTAATGGACTAAGTAAGTTTGGACGATATAGCCAATATTAAGAGATAAAGTGTAAATTCCATCATTATCATATTAATGCATGCAAATAACACATGATATACATCAAGGGATTAATAAATTCTTAATTAAAATCGTTTACAATCTGAGATGACGACTAAAAAAAAACCGCTGCCAATTCATTGGCACGTAGCTTCCTCAAAATAATTTATTGATTCCTTTTATTAAATTAAAATTTAAAAAATAAATTTTTCA
>JAPYZO010003688.1:0-12284 GCA_030522905.1 Torymus flavipes | reverse complement strand
AAGTGAAATTTTGTTTTTGAAATGTAGGTGTAATAAAAATGTTTCTCAATTATGTTTAGATAAAGAAGACTGTCCCGCCTCTTTCGCTGCACGGGCAGCTACTGTGGCGCGAATTCTTTTACTGTGCAGCGACGAATAATCCAAACTTCGACCGGATGCATGGCAACCCGATATGCGTGCAAATACCATGGAACAAGAACGTGGAGGCTCTTGCCAAATGGGCGAACGTAAGATTTCACGTTTCAAATTATATAAATAAATCAAATTCAAATTGTTGTTATAATTTTTAATAACGGCATTGTATTACTATCAAATTTGATGATTTTTCAATCTTATATATAGAATAAGTACTTCGTCGTATAGGCGTTTAAACATTAAATTAAGTTAGTTGTATATAACCATCAGGACATTTAATTTATATGACAAAAATGAATATACTTCATCGTCTATAGATGAAGAAATATTCGTTTGTCTATAATAAAAAAACTTAATATGTTTTATTCGAAAAAGAGCTTTAAAAATAGTTCAAGGTACACTTCACCATTAAAATTTAAATGTTTTATTAAATTAGAGGTAATCATTTAAAAAAAAAAACGAGCTTTACATTGTACGAGAAAGTTACATAGACGCTAATTAAAAAATAAAATCGGACTAAAGCAACCCTTTACCTATATACAGAGCCAGCAATTATATTAATTTGAAACAAAATTTTAACAAATCCTATTTTTAAAAAACATGACTTTATACGTGATTGCTATTCATACTACACGATTGCATAATCTTACCTCACCTTTCTATCCATTTCTCCATGTGCATTCGTTTAGGGCCAGACGGGCTTTCCCTGGATCGACGCGATAATGACGCAGCTGCGAGAGGAGGGTTGGATCCATCACCTGGCCAGGCACGCGGTCGCCTGCTTCCTCACCCGCGGCGACCTGTGGCTCTCGTGGGAAGAGGGCATGAAGGTACATATATATGACACGTGCGCGTGGCGAAAATCCCGAATGACTGTCTCCCTCACCCGATGCTTTCATGGGGACCGACGACGCGTGATATATGGAGATTACGTCGCTGCGGATATGCGCTGGCGTCGTTCGACGTACGAGCCGAAATGTTTCGTTTAGGCCAAGGGAAAATCCTTAGCGTGTCTCGCCGATTATTTATTTTGACTGAAATGCTTATGTTGTGTTCTTCTGAACACAACTGTTTTTTTTAACAGAATTTTTACAGAATTTTGACCAAAAGAAATTTTTTTCTTCAAGTCTATTTTTATATACTGCTGATCTTACATGAATTTTTGACGCTGTTAAGTACACATAGTTTGCTTTATAAGGAGTAATTTATTTTATTTACAAGAAGTCACCGCGATCTTCGGATTCTTGATTTGATCCATCACTCACAATTCAGTAATTCAGCAATTGGGTTCTTAGGAAAAAATGCAATTTTAGTAATAACTGTATTCCTGCATTTTTTAAATTATTTTTTAAATACATGGTGGCAGAAAGGGGCTTAAAACCAAGTAAGATAACAAAAGAATTTACTCAAAAGTCTGATTATAATTTATGAAACAGCTGCAGCGTGAAGATAACCTTGAGAAAAAAGAAAATAGTTGGGCTCTTCGATTTAAGATAGAATCTGCTATAGAGACTTTAAAAAACAAATTAATCGTAATATTAATAACTATATTTAAAATGATTAAAATGCAAGTATATCTCAAGAAAGTTTGAATAATGACACTTTTCAAAATGATTTTAATGCCGTTCTCTCTGAAAGAAATGACTCGCCGACCATTAAAATAACGAACATAATTATTTAAAAATGTATAGCAATTTCGAAGAGACCTCAGAACCTTCATTACAATTTAAGGGCTAGACTCTCGGACCGTGCATATAAACATAAAATACGCGACTTAAGAACCTGAAAATTTGAAAAATTTCAACTGCACGAGACGAGGCAAAGACCCGCTGTAATGCCATTATGAATGCGCGGGTACGTTGGCCTGGCGCCCGGAGATAGCGCTCTCTCTCTTCTTGTTTTTAACGCGACTTGGGCGCTGCTTCTGTTTCTCTCCTGGTTAAGTTGCGGGGGAGGGGGGGGATTTTTTTTTTATATACGCTCGCCGAGATTTTACGCATCATTCTCGCGCGCGTGCAGCTCGTAAACGGCACCGTATCTCGCCTTTCAGGCCAAGACGCGACAGAGATGGACTCTTGAACCGCATCGGCCATTCGCACACGAATTATAATGATATATGTATAAATGGGCTCCCATGGCGCGTGCGTTAGCTTTCTTTTTGTTACTACAGTCAATCGCAGTTTGGTGATACTTATAATAGTGAGAAATATTTTTGTTGACTTGAATTTTTTTTTTCATTCGCTTTGAGAAAAACGTCTGCACTCGTATACTCAGTGGAGTGGATGTGTTGACTGCAGTTGAATTTTAATGTTCTTAAATTTATGTGTACCTATAAGTAATATTTTTCTAAGACACGTGCAATAAGCTTTATAAATATTGAACAAATTGACTGTAAGCAAACTAAAAGCATCCTTTTACAATTGTTATTTCCCTAGCTACAAATGTAATCATCAAAACAAACTCTCGTAGGTATACGCCAATTACCTGAATTTTTCAGCAGCATTTAATGAATTTTTCGATTTTCCAGAGACAGACTTAATCTAAGTGTTTCAGGTAATTCTTGATTATCATTTTAAATTGCCATTATTATTATAATTATTATTATTCTTGTTATATTTATGGCTCACTCGGCGCGTTTGCTCGCATGAGAAACGAGTGCAGCGTATAGCTTTTCCACCGCATATATGTGCTTGACTTATTTTTGGCCTCGGCGGAGGACTGTAACATAGAAAACAAAAACGAGATTCTTCTGTTTTAAAAGGTGTTCGACGAGCTCCTGCTGGATGCCGACTGGTCGATAAACGCCGGGATGTGGATGTGGCTATCGTGCAGCTCGTTCTTTCAGCAATTCTTCCATTGCTACTGTCCTGTGCGATTCGGCAGGAAGGCAGATCCAAACGGTGACTATATTCGGTAAGTTTAAAAAAACAGTGATTGCCTATATGAATTTTTGAAAAGATGTGTGGTTCCTCACCCATTCAGTCATAATAACTCCTACAAAAATGTCGGTCTGTCAGTAAGAAGGATTCGTTGTAATTGCTTTTATACGATTTGTTGTTTTTTTGTACGACAGTATACTTTTTCTCAAGGTAAAATCATCACTTAGCTAAAATAACATTCTCTTGTGATACATGATATTCAAGAGAAAATTTCCTATTATGGTATTCGAATATCTAACTTTACCGAAATGACCATTTCCTAAAACTTGCAAAGACCGATTTTTTTTTTTAATTTTAATAAATGAATAGAATACTTTTATGAGATATTGTCTTATAAATATCTTCAAAATATCAATGATTTTGTTCTTACTAACATACTGCTATTGGTATGATTCCAATCTTTAATTTTTAGAAAATAGATTACTTTCAACAGTGTTACTTCGTATGAAATTATGGGTAATAATAATCTTTATTTATTAGCTTCAAAGAATTGCAGTATGAAAATTCTATTAAGTGATTCTATGCATATCACACTTAAACAAGATGATTTTATAACAAATTTATTAGCTTAAAAAACAGGGTTTGTATAGTTTTCAAGTGTTCAGAAATATGTGAATGAATATGTGCATACTTTTAGAGCACTTGATCCGACAATTTTATGGGGAAAATAATGAGTTTTTATTTATTCCTGAATATTATTATATATTATTTGTATACTTATATCGAACTTTTGATATGCATATATTGTATGCTGTATGTTTACATGGCAATTTTATTATGGAATAGATAAAAATAATTACTTTTTCACTTGTGTATTCATACATTAATAAAGATACAAATAACAAACTATGACACAATTTTTAGATAAAATTATATTGCAGAAGTTGCTGCTTTCTTAGACAGATATATTTCAGATAGAAAAAGTCGCGTTTTCTATATGACGACGTAATCAACTCGTTTTTTCTATCCCGTCTTTGAGGCGGTGTGCCAGACACGTAAACGCAGGGGTTGGAGAAGGTAGGATGTCTTAAGCCAAGATCTATCATAGGTTTTTTTTTCTCGAGTCATTTTAGCAACACGTGGGCTGCTGGCTGGATATCTTGTAACAAATTGACAGTTCGTGGCCATTTGCCAGTGTATGACTTTTTCTATCCCGCTCTGATTTAAACACTTGATTTGATTTTGGAGAGCCCTTTCAAGAGTAGTTTATTCATACTGATAGTTCAAGGTTCAGTTGAGTTGAAATTCTTTTTATGTTTTAAAATAAATATAAGATTATGTTTTCTTTTGTTGATGGAAGTTTATATTTTCATTTTTTCAAAATAATTCATACTTAATTTACAGATTTTTAGGGCTCATGACATTTAAAATCTGAAGAAAAAAATCGTTTTATGAGTGGGTGATCATTAATAATATTAGGAATTCGGAAAAAAATTGTTTACCTCCTTCCTTCTCAACAACCTCAGTGATTGATATCAATGGTCGGAATTTATTGTCCGTAGAATTAAAAATGGACCACCTATACCGAGTAAAATAAAACAAAATTTTGATGACATACTTCTGAAAACAGGAGTTTCCACATACATGCAGGGATTTTTTATCAGTTTAAAGTATTGAAATTCCTGCACTCTGAAATATATTTTCAAAATTTAGATTAATTTTATTCCGTGGTCCATTTTCAATCTTACAGCCAATTCATTTTGGTCACCAATCAATTGCTGAAGTGGTTGAAGAGCCAGGTCAACAATTTAATTTAAAAAAAGGTACATTATGTCCTCTTCAAGGTAAAAATTTCTCATATCGATAATTATCTCGTAAAATTTCTCGTGAATTTTTCAGATTTTAAAGGTGCCTCGTTCCCTTAATGTCTTAATTGCTTTAAAAATTTTGTAACGAATTGAAAGATTATTGATATTTTGTAAATGTTTAAAATACTGCGTTCATTTCTTGTAGCTTAATTGAAAATTATGGTATAAGATATTACAGAAATTGTCGTATACTGTGTGAAAACTGTTGAGCTCCAGTTTCCCGTCTGCGAAAATATTGGAAACTTCCTACGAGGTCTCAAGCTTCACTTGATTTCATTTGCAACACTGTACTAAGTAATTATTCAGATAGTAAATTTCATTATCTGGCATTGCCATGAAGAATCTCTCGTTATTAATTCTATCCTTCTTATCTACAATAGTTAGCTCTTAAACGTTGTTGAAATCACTGTCCCCTCCTTCGCGATATCTTTCGTGAAATCCCTTCGCGTCGCGGTCGCGAGTCACTTAGACCACTTCCATTATATCCCACATCCCCCAACGAAACCACTCAATTCATCCAGAAATCAATCAATCAATCTGACACGCCGCGCCTGCACGCAGTCGTTACCTGCCGATCCTGAAGAACTTCCCCACTCGCTACATCCACGAGCCGTGGAACGCGCCGCTGAGCGTGCAGCGCACCGCCAAGTGCATTATCGGCCAGGAGTACTCCCTGCCAATGGTGAACCACAGCAAGAGCGCGCGCATCAACGTCGAGCGGATGAAGCAGGTCTACCAGCAGCTGAGCAAGTACCGCGCCAACGGTATGTGTAAGTTATCCCGTCCGATCGGAACGTGAGCGGTTAACCGCCCGTCGAACCTCGCCCCGTGCGCGCTTTGTTTTCTTGGTAAACAAGCGTAACACCTAGTTGTGTAACGATGATAATAAATTAACGTGCACAGACACTACTGATACGCGCCGAAAAATTGTGCTGGATGTTTGGCGCCGAGATGATGATGAGCGAACGTTGCTCTTTGACAGTGGTAATGATGAGAGGGAAAGGGAGAGAGATATCTTGTGGCAGGTTTTTCCTTCTTTTTTGAAGGTTGTACAATATAGCTTTCGAGCGGTTGATCAGCTGTTTGCTGCGCCGTTGGTGACGGATCTAACATCTCCAGTATTGAAAAGATTAGTCGTCATATATGTTTATGCATTGTATTTGTAAAACTTTTTACTCCGAGTTAAATAAAAATCTTAATTCAATGAAATGATGTATATATCCTTTTTTCAACTTATACGATTCACTTCATTCTTTTGGTAATCGACCTGATTTACATACAATAATACGCTAAAGTTACAATTATTCAGCCAAATGGCGCTTTTAGTTATTGTTTTCCAAATTACTAATGTTTTACATATATTTTTTATATTTAAGTATTTAAATTATTAACGCTAAAAAAAGCCGTGACATTCTTATAATCTTCAACATTCAGTTTCTTACCTGCAAATATGAAATATTTTTCTTTTCGTTTTAGCCATCATTTTGGCTCTTGGGTGGCCCAAATGTAATTTTGATTTACAAATGAATTATAAAGAGTGACCTAAAGGCGATCTTGTATCTAGTGGTCTCTAAGGCCAAAATCAATTGAAAAAAAGGTTAAAAATGTAATTCCAATGTATATATTATAAATATAATAAACTGCAGACCAATTTTATTTAAAGATTTAGCATTTTCAATTTGTTGACTACAGTCAAATAAGTGTAGTATACAAATTCTTCGTTGATGAAACTAATTTTTTTTTCAGCTTATTTTAGTGAAAGATTTCATGTTTGCAAATGTGTGAAATTGAATGTAGAAGATAAGAAGATAATTATGGCCTTTTGAGCGCTAATGGCTTAAAGTAGTAAATATCCTTGATGACGATTTTTGTAGTAATACTAACTGTAGCAACTCTAATTTTAGATTTAACAGTCTCATTATTATTACTAATCAAAGTAATGTTTACTTACATTTAGTACATTTTTTAGTGTGTTTTTACGTTGCAGTAATATATTATAATATATAACTGCATGGCATTATTAATTAACAACAATATTCTCGTGCTAATGTTAACTACGAAATGGCAAAATTATGTTGCCATTATTTTACAATTTATCCATGAATCTCTTATTTCAATTTTTTATTTATATTATTTATACCATATTTAATTTAATAATTATACTTAAACTAATTATATCCCCCAAAGAAAGGCAGAAATTTTCATTTATCACCTAAAACAGGTGAGAAATGAAGATTTCTCACTAGTTTTTCATTTCTCACCGGTTCTAGGGTAGAAATGGATATTTCTTACCGCTTTCACAAAATACGCTTGAAATGCGAAATTTTCTCTTCTACTTTCAGACGTGAAGAAGGCCCTATTTCATGCCTGAGTTGAGAAAAATAGTATACGCAACACGTGCGCAATAGGTAACCGCCCGCACTCGTTTCTTTTGTCACCCTCGCTGCGCTCGGGCGACAAACTCGACTCGTGCGGAAATGACCTATTTAGCGCACTAGTTGCGTAACATAACTTTTCCGATAATAAATTTTATTTTCTCTCATTTCTTGCCAATTTATTTCGCTTTTTAATTAATTTTATTTCAAATTTAATCCTTTCTGGAAATTGATTATTGCTAATGAAATAATAGCCAGACGTAAAGTGGTCATAATGTAAATGACTTAGAAGTAATCAAATGTTCCTTATTTTTACAGGAATGTCTTTGAAAGGAGAGACCATTGGTAAGTTTTTATGCTGATTTTATGTACCGCGTATAGTAGTATCAAAATAACCTGTTTTGGGAATTTCTAACATTAATTCGGTGTTTGGTAGTAGACAATAATTTATTCTTGGAATAAAGTTTACGTAATTTGAAATAATCAATATTATTCATAAATAATTGTATCTTTTCAATACGAGTGAGCGTTACAGGAACTAGTTCGAAAAATTATAACTTATTGATTTTCAGAAACACGGGGAAAAGATTTTTCATGATCAAAACACAATTGCAGAAAATAGAAAATAAAAAATAATATTTTTCCTCTTTACAAATATACGATGATCCTCGTCTCTATTTCTCAGGTTTAAGTATCACAGCGACAACAGAGCCTCCCGCCTCTGAGAAATCGGACAGTGAGAAGAAAAAGCAACAACAAGATCACCATGAACATCAACATCAACATCCACACCATCAGCATCAACAACAACCGCCGTCTAATATTGATAAGTACATTACGAACGGTGACTGCTCAATGCCGCAAATAAACCATCATGCGCAACAGCAGCACCCTCAACAGCATCAACAGCAACACCAGCATCAACAGGAACAGCAGCATCAGCGCCAACCGCAAGCTCCGATTCACCATCACCAACTCTAGTACTAATCTAGTGATTTCGGATCGGTAGACTATGTATCGACGTCATAATTGAATGGATGAGCAAGCGAGTGATAAACGAATGTGAAGCGAAGAATGCGTTTTGAGACGTATACCTTACCTAAGCATTGTGAGAAAATTATTAAATTTTTACAAGTATTGGTATGATACTTTTTAAATATGATGAATGTATCTGAAGTATACATTAGCAGTACAAGCACACGTTCTTTTGAAGAGCGGATATTTTTAATAAAGGATTAGACATAATTGAATTCAGAGAAATATATTTTTATGAAATAATTGAACGCGAATATTTATTCAAGTTTAATTTATTTTTACACTGCTTTTTATAAAGAATCGATATCTGTATTTTTGGGATGAACTTATCTTACAGACAAATATATATAGATCGTATATAGAGTAAAAAGTAAATTGAAGGCTTTTCTTATCCACTTTATAAATTTACGGAATGTGGAACAGTTTTCATCAAAAGCGAAATTTTAAACTATAATACTTGAAATTCCAGCTTTAAATCGTCAAGATTTTCACGTATTTTTTTATACTTCTATTTGTGTGAAGTTCTAATAACGTAAAATTTTTCAAATAATTTATACTTTTTGTTTCAAATTGTCAATTTTCTATTTTGAATCATAAAACTATTAAATTAAAAATTGAATGTAGAAAAAATATCGATATTAATTCCTAAAGAATATCCGGTGCAATTTTACTGAATATAAAGTCATGACGTGACGATTTTATTATTGTTAGATATGGCACAAATCCTGGTGTAACGAATGTTTATTATGATTTGAAAGTTCCATTTGATATTTCTTACCGAAATATAAGTTTTTTAAAAACAAAAATTGCATGCATGTGCGTTCATTCATTACTAATTATTTATTTTTCTTGCATCGCGTTTTCTCATTATTTTGTTTTTGACGAATTATTATTTGCATATTTATCCGAAGGGTATATATGTTTGTCTACCATAAAAATTGTTCTAAATGTTGCAAAAATGTTTTTGTACTGTACAAAAATAATATCTTTACAGTACTAAGAATATTTATAGATTATAGTAATAAAAAGTTAATAACAATAGTTTAAATTAATAATTAATTTGCGATTTTTTATATAAACTTTAAAAAAAAAATTTTCATCTGCGTTATTGTTTAAGTATGATAAGTCCATACGAAAATGATTCTTTCGAAGAAATTTAAAATTTTTGTACTTATTAATAAATTTCGATTATTGTAAATTATCTATTAAGTATCTATTATCTATTATATATCAAAGACGGAGTATGATTCAGCCGACCTTGTATATTGTTCTAACAAGTAAAATTTAAAGTATCGTGTAAAAATGTATTCTTAAAAATTTGTGCAAACTTTAGTTTGGTTAAAGTTTAGCGAAAATTATACAACCAGACTATTTAAAAGTTTAAACACTGACATTTGAAAGAGTTTAAAAATGAGTTGCTGAATTTTCACAGCGCAAAGATTTTTTTTAAAGTTTCGGACAAATTTTACTCCAAACTAAATTTTTTCTACTTATGTCAAATCTTGCATTTTTATAATGTAGGATTTAAAATAAAGAGAAATTGAAAGAGTTAATCTAAATTTTATTGTTAAAACATAGTAATAAAAAAAATTAGTAAGTAAAGAAAGCTTAGTGAAGTAAGTATCTATAGATTTTATTATTGAATTTTTATAAAAAAAAAATTACTTATAATATAATTTTTATTAAATCATAATAGTTCTTACATAATTCTTAAATTCCGTTGTATTACTGCTCTATTTCTTAGCTTTAAAATTAGTCATGAAACCACTTGAATTATTTCTGTGACCTTTTTATTTAAATTGATTTATAAATTTTTAATATTTGTGTTAAGTCGAGGTTTGGTTTATGTATAATGGATTTGTTTGTTTTTCTCCGATCACATCATATAGCTTTAATTTTTCTATTCAAATTTTTTATTAAAAATTTAAAATACTGCGTTTTAATTTTTTTAGTTGAAGAACTTGGAACAAATCCTTTAGTGTATCGAGAGTAAAAGAATATACCTCCAACCTAGTTGCATTAGTAAACTGTGTCTCCCCTGGCTAAAATGACTGAAAACCACAAAACCAGTAAAACTTTTGTAAATAGTGTCAAGGAACACGATTATATTTGGACTGTTAAGTATAACTAGAAGTGGTCTCATGTATTTTTTAAAAATATCATAACTTTGATTCATTGTCAACGAAAAATGATTATATGAAAATAATCCTGAGTTAAAGTTTAAAAAGATTAAAACGCCTTGAAATAGCATTTTTTTTCTAATTAAATTTTATAGCACATCAAATGTATTCAACTAAAGACATTTAAGTATACCTCAAGAACCGTTTTATTTTTTATTTTAATTCAGTATTATCATTTTTGTTTTGTAAATGAGAAAGATATCATGAAAGCATCGTATTTTTTTAAATATTCTTGTAATAATAATAATGAAAAAAATAATAATAAATGAACTTAATTTTAGACATTTTGTTCATGTTTTATTATTTATTTTAGTTTATTTATACCTATTAGGGAAACCATACCTCTCATTTTCTCCGATAATATGATTGCAGAATCATTTTTACAGAACTCGAATCATTAACATTTAAGTATTTTATTATTGTTCTTTTTTACAGTAGCTACTTTTATAGTAGTTTATGCGTTTTATAATACATTACAGTTTTACATTATGTACAATTGTATATAATAACTTATAATTATATTTGGTTATGCATTTTAATCTCTTCTAAAAATTTAATAGCGGTTTTGCATTGTTTTGTTTGTCCTAAAATTTCTTTCTCTCGGTCTGGAGTTATGGGCATTCTATTATCAGCTGTTTTACACTTTCACACAGTACAGTATTCGCATATGTCTATACATTATTATTATTATTACTAAATTAATTTATTATTATTATTATTACAACTTAGTTGAGTTTTATGAACTGTAATAATAAATTTAAACATTTTCAAAGTACAATTTTTATTTGATTCATAGTATTGTGTGTTCCATATACAGTTGAAGTAAATTATTATTTACATTTTTATAATGGCTTTTTCATATTTTTATTGTTTATGATATGATACTTAGAAGTAGAAAAATCAAATGCAGAAAGAATAAAATATTTTTACGATTATAACTGACGAAGAATACTCGGAATCACGTTGGAAAAGAGGTAACATTGTTAATCCAATACTTTCCAAACAATAGAACTAAATCGATCCGAGATAACAACGCAACAAAGGCAAAAAACGATTCAAATGTCCTAGTCAAATTAATTTTCATAATTCGTCCTGACAGCGCCGATTATACGAGTCACATATCCCCCGACGTCTAGCCAATTCTCCGCTCTAACCGCTATTACCACACCGCCGTCGCGAAAAGAAACAAAGCCGCGCAGCTATCGCCCGGAACCTCGAGGGCGGTCATGTCACATCCCCTCCCCCTTCCTCTCCTGATATCGCTTGGAATTATCTCGCTCGCAGGGCAGAGCGACGATAGCCCCGCGCGCTATCGGCCCGCCGCCACTCCTACCTCTACACATGACTCTCGGGTTCAAAGGACACATTGTCGCGATCGATGCGTGTGCGCGCCTCCTTCCTTCCTTCCTTCCTTCCTCTCGTCGCAGCATATATAGCTGTAGGAGGCAGGGGGAGCACGTGTTTTGCAGCTATTAAGCCACGGCGCGGCGAATGAATGAGCGATGCCGGCCAATGAAGCGTGATGGTGAACGTCGACACGTGGATTTTCATGCGGGATATCGTACACGGGTATGCGTTTAATGCGATGTGAACTTCAAAATCAACCCAATTTCATTATATTTTAATAATTAAACATTCGAACGTTTATTTGGAAAAATAGTTCTGTCAGGCACTCCGTGTATGTAAATACTATGCTCAGAATTTTTTTTGGGTGATTTTATCAGCATTTCCATGACATACGC
This sequence comes from Torymus flavipes, assembly GCA_030522905.1. Taxonomy (NCBI): domain Eukaryota; kingdom Metazoa; phylum Arthropoda; class Insecta; order Hymenoptera; family Torymidae; genus Torymus; species Torymus flavipes. Next base: position 70 of record JAPYZO010003688.1, on the reverse strand, counting down.
ACTTTTAAAAACTGGCAAAATTCTAAAAATACAGATTCCTACTTATCGGCATTGCGGCTTTTATTTAATT
>JAPYZO010003687.1:0-12284 GCA_030522905.1 Torymus flavipes | reverse complement strand
AGCATTTTTCTATAGATACGGAGAAAGATACATGTATAAAAGAGCGCGCGAAATGGCTATATTTTAAAGCGAAAGAGATCTGTACACTAAGGGACCACGATACGTACAGCGCTTCGTGCAGCCGCGCGCACGGAAGGCACACCTATACGTACACACACTTGTACAAGCAAGCACGAAATGTATCCTCAGTCCGTGTGCGCTCGGACGTTTCTTCTTAAAGAGTATACGTATATATCTGCGTAGTGAATCTCGCGGCGCAATCGACGACACGCAAACACGTGAAATCGCATGTCCTTAAATCTCGCCAATGAATGTGTGTGCCTGTATGTGTTTTCGTCAGTGTACCCAGCTACCTGTCTGTGCGTATTTATACCAAACATGGTCTACCTCACTGTCAACTTGTAAATTTCGTATTTAATCTAACGTACATGAATGTATGTGTGTGTGCATAGGCGCACTGTCGTAGCGTTCTTTATCATTTCGGTTTTCATTGTGGTATCACGCGAGTAAGTACACAACTAAGGAAGTATACAGTGTGTAGTATGTGTGGAGAGGATTTGAGAAGTGAGGACAAAAATTGGATGAAAAAACATATGAGTATGTTGTATATTTTTGTAGCACGCATTCCAAATGTGTAAAATGTAAATATAAATTTTTCAAACGGCAACAGGATGGTTTGTGTGATTTATTTTTTCAGCAGTTCGTAAATCCCCATTATACGCCGATGAGATCGGTGGCAAGGCTTTACAACGCGAGGAAATTAATTAACTTCTTTTTCCTTTAAATTATGAAGGTTGTATTTACTGTAGTGAAATTAATTGCTCAATTAATTCGAGGGTGTTCAGCCAGGGTCGTTTTCTTAGCAAGAACAAGGGCAAATTCGTTCTAATATTTTATAATTTTCATAATATTTGTTTTATGTTGAATTTTTTCCGTTTTTGATGAAAGAAACGGGAATACGTTACCTTACATGAAACCGGAGATCTTATCGTAATGAAATTCATAATAAACCCAGTGAGATATGTATATACTGAGAAAAGTTCTTTCCAAAGAGGAAATCATATACCATGGGGTAGGAAGTCTTTTATGTGAGATTTCAAGATAGATTGGGCGCAAAACCTCATTATTTTTATAACGTCCTTAGACCTAAAAAATTATTTCCGCAATACATCCGACCGCAATGCAAGTAGTTTTAAATGCCAGATTTTGTCTAACAATATGAAAAAATTCAATGATTTTACAACAAGGAATTCAGACTTTAATAATTTTAGTTTTTAATTATCATTTAATGGAAAAAGCATAGTTTTAAAAGCGTCTACTTTCGACATAGATTGAAACAAAAAATTTTGTAAATACGTTTAAAATCCATATAAAATAAACATTAAAATATATAACATACTGACTGCTTTAAAATTTCAATTTAAAAAATATCAATCGCTGGTTCAAACAGAATGCGAAATTCAATTTGTTTTTTTTTTATTTTATTTGCAGCAATTGAAAATATTTGATTAAAGGATTAACAATTCAAAAAGTTATGAGCTGTTTTTTTATCTGGACAGAAAATTGGAGAATAAATAAAATTTTTTTCATATTTAATATAAATTAATCATATTTAATACTTGGCATTAAGAAAAATAATTTACCAATGTAAAATATATGCAATTTATACTTAATTGTCCAATTAAAAATTAACTTGTTAAAAAAGCAATATAATATACCTTTATTAAGTAAGTATAACGATAATGTTGATGTTACATTTCCGAAAAAAGTTGGATAGAAAAACAATTTAGATATATTATTCAGATTCTTAATTTGCTACCTCCATTATGATTCAAAAATGTTACAGAAAATGATCAAAATAAAATTGAAAGCAATTTCACATAGTTACTGAAAAGGTGGCCTTCCTTTACTACGGACGGCAACAATATAATAATTTAAAGCTTCCCCGTCATATTTTCATTTTTATTTGCTTTTTCTTATATACAATTATGGTTTCATTGTTTCGTTCATCGAGTTCTACAAAGAATGTTCATACGAGATAATTTATGTAAATTATATTTTAAACATGAAGTGGAAAATTATGAGTTTTACTCATTCATTGTCACTATAATATTTTAAATTAGAAAAGAAATTTATAAACATTTATTATTGTTGGCGATACCCATTGATTTTTTTAATAATTCTGAAGACATTTTGAAGACAATCTTGAATATTTATCTCATATTATTGAAATGAATCAAAGTATTTATCGATATGTGTCATTTGATGGAACTCAATCATAAAAAATTTTAAAAAGCTTTAATTCCTTAGATTACTGATATTTTCACTTTTTCACAAAATATTCCATTACTTCTCTTTGGGCGCATATAAAATATAATAAAAATAATTTCATATTGGTATGAAATAGTTAACGATTTTTCCGCCCAGTAGGTATGTCTGTGCGGAATTGCAATCCACATATTAGAAGTATTAAAAATCAGAAATCGAAGCAATATTGACAAAGTTTCATTTTTTTTTTATTATAATAATGTAACAATTGAGCACAGTACATAAGTTCTTGAAGATAAAATAATAAAACGTAATTTTGTTTCAATTCCTCATTTTTAAAGCTTATAATATTCGGATTGCATTATATTACTATTCCGTGTAATTTGATAAAAATAAAATAAACTACCAATATTTCTTTGCATACATACTATACGCCTCTTTACATAATCTATAGCTATTCCTCGTGAATGTAGATCGATATAGTAACTCACGCTATTTTCTCTAGCTGTTCCTGTTCCTTCTTGTGTATCGCAAACTTTAGTATAGAGCTTATAATATAGTATAAGAAGTTACTCCGCTGATCTGACATTATGTCAGGACTGATGACAACACTGTAAAAACTCTTAGGCATATTGCTATGAGCTATAAAAATAATACAAAGCTACCTGCTTTATAACAATAAGCGATAAAGATAAAAACGAATTAAAATTTTTTTATATAATAGATAAAATAGTAGTTTTATATCGCTTAAAAACTTAATTGAAATGTATTTTCAAATATTCTTATGTAAGTTACTATAGATATCTGTCCATAATATTATTTATGATAACTTATGTACAAATTAGTTACGATTTTGGAAAATTCAAATGCTTCTTTTGCTAAGATAAAAGTCACCAAAAACATTGGGAAATTCGATAATTATATCGAATAACTCAATCTATAACTTTTATTTTACTATAAGAGAGTTAGGATTTATTCCCGGGGTAAATATACTTTCTGATCTTCCTTTTACGCACTTCGAAGAAACCATTAGACGATGCCTTTTAGCCTGGCGCTAATCCGTCTCTCTTATACATTTTGACGACTATTGACAAAAGTCAATATATAATCATATGATAGTAGTATTCGAATAAAAATCATTTTAAAAAAATCATCATTCAACGTCAAAGAAGAATTAATATGTATTCATCGTAATACTTACGATGATTCATCATACAACTCCATTACACTAAATAAAAAAAAAACAAACAAACAAACAAACAAGTAAAATTCTTAGTGTAAAGGCGATCGAATACAGTTTGTCACCTAATATAAAATAAAAATAAATGTTACCGAAATACAATAAAAAAGGTTTGGCATTAGAGGTATTCGTCGAATCAATATTATTTTCGCAAGAAAAATATTGACATATTCTATTTCTTTTACAAAAGTAATGCTAACTTACCTTATCACTTGGTAACTAGTTATCAGAACCAATGTATTTGATCACAATCTAACGTTATACTCATTCCCCCAAGTTAGCTCAGTAGCAAAAGATTTATCTGAGTAAACAGTTGACTATATATTACAAGGGTACCCGAAGATTCATGTCTTCTATTACGTGACTCATATAACTGTCCTCTACTTGAATATTTCATCATAGATCAATAGTACTTAAATAATTAAATATGAATTAAGATTTTTGCAATTTTATTAATAATTTTTAGATTAATTAGAGTTAAAGTAATTACTTAAAAGCATTGTTTTTTCTTTTAATTATTGATATTTCTAATGATTTTGGCGTTTGTGTATTAATATTGGCATCACAATTCATCATTATTTTAGTTTTTTTAAACATGTTATATGTTTCACAAAAGCGTAGTGAAGCTCTAAAATCTTTCATACGTTAAATAAAAATTATATTAACTTGATTCCAGATCGTAGGTAGAAGTTGGATTTTGCTAATGCCTTAGTAAGCATTTTCTCGTACTTGAAAGTCAAAAATGCAAATCAAGGTAGACGAGAAAACGTTTAGTTTTTCCTTTTTGCACATCGGAATATTAATTTCTTTAAAAATTATGAATCATCAAAATTATTAAAAAAAAAAAGAAAGGAAAGGTTACATTTGGAACTGAAAATTTATGATTCTTACATACTTTTTCTGCTAACTTCGATAATCCATAACTTTTGAAGAAATAAACATTTTGATACACGAAAAAAGCACATTAAAAGTTTTCTTGTCGATTTTTATTTATGTTTTGGCAGGTTTCCCAGTTCAAACATATTCCGAACTAAAGTAAAAAAGAAAGTTATATTGCTTTGAAATATATTGAGATACATTTTTATTCTTTCTCATATAGATCGACTCTTAGCTATCAATTACAATGACACGATAAAGGATATTATGTTAGCAATGAGAATTTTAAAGAATATCGACAGTTTCTTTTTTAAACCTTAAATGAATTCATGTAGCAATCAAGGAGGGAGAGTGGAAGAGAGAGAAAAGGAGAATGAAAGAGAGAGGGAGAGAGTGAGGGGGAGAGAGAGAGTCATTAATTGACTTCAATGTTATAGCGAATAGTCTAAATACCCCCCTCCTTTACATATTTTCTATCTTTAAAAAATGATGAATTTGTTGCGTGAGATCATTTTATTCGTGATTTGAGTGGTGGGTATAATGGGTTGCTAGGTTACAAAAACCAAAGGGGCCGAAGTTCTGCTAGACAATTATGGCGCGCGAAACGCGCTTAGAGATGGCTATAGTTATATATAACAAACATTATTTGGCTAACATACATTGACATCTCTTATTATGGTAGTACTTAAATAGTTGATAAGAATGGAATGGTGTAAAATTTTATGACTTCTACTCATGCTTTGTTCAGCTTGTTTACTACGTGAAATTCCGCCATTGTAGAAGACTATAATATTTTCTTCTTTTTTATTGTATGTTTTAACCTTTGAATCTTAGCTTGTAAACATATTTACATGTAGATGAATCAATCGAATAACAGCCAAGGATATAATTATTTGAAACTTTGCGCCATAGTAGAAAATTTTGTGAACTGCTGAATAAAAAAAATAATTACACAGTTAATAACTTAAATAATTAACAAGCTTTTACTATGAAGTATAATAGTTGATAAACTAAGAAAAACAGTCAGAATAATTGTTTACTTGTTATGAGAAATAAAATAATCCTGACAGCTATTTTGTTAGTATCTCTTAATACGCTAAATAGTTGTAACTTTTTAAATAGATTATTAATATTTTTTTTTAATGTAAAGCAAGATTAAAAATCATTCGTCTTCCCATTAAAGGAATACAAATAAAATAAATACAAGACCTCTTGTCAAGCCATAAATATAACTATATTTTATTTTTTTTTTTTTTTTTTGTTCTCTAGACTATACCTAATATACAAAAAATTGGGAATATGGTGCAACGGGTGGCAAGCTGTTTCGCAGACAACTTTATTTTTTTTAATGCTTAAAAAGGACCTTCTTCAACTACAAGTCGTTTCGTCACAGAGAGTCGCACGTACATTTCATAAGATGAAAATAAATCTAGAGAGTGCGAGCTTTCATTAGCTTTGCATCAAATGAAAACATGTTGGTTCCTTCAAATGCAATGCAGCAGGTGTTTGCCAATGTATTAAAAAAAATTAGTGTATTTTTACGATCATCTTTGACCTTCTATAATTTTTTAAAGACACAACCATTTTTAATCCTGTAAAAAGCAAATGAAAGCTCCCGTTCTCTAGTTTTATTTACCTTTTATGAGACGTATGTGCGTCTCTTTTTCCTTTTTTTTAAAACATTTTTTTAAAACAAGGTTGCTGTTGGAAAAATACTTGCTCCCTCATCGATCGTGTTCCCGATTTCCTTTTATATCCAGGATGGTTCCGAGAACCAGAGAAACTTGGTCTGATAGGTGTGCCCATTATAAAATTTTATTTATTTTTGGTATCAAGTCGTTTGATATTTCCCGTCTAGAATCACTGTGCTAAAATATTTCTACAAACTTAAAAGAACTATTCATCATATGAGCATACTTTAATTTTTCAAGCATACTTTAATACTCCCGTGCATTTCTTTTAATAACGAAATAACGATAATGCACTAATCTTCTGAAGTTTGTAAAATAAATAGTCGTGCGACAACAACGAAAGATACGATATTCACAGGCGAACATTATTACGCGAGAATAACAGTTGCGAGCGACACTCGCATTAACTCTAGTCGTAAAAACATTTTTTTAGCCTTACTCTCACACCATCGTCGTGATGCACGAGAAAGTCACCGGGGTGTCAGTCACGCTCGGGTGACCCCTGCGCGCGCGTGCGCCAATTCAAACTTTATGCGCAGCTTTTGAGCAACATTTACGAGTCGCCCTCAACGTGCAACATTAATGCCGCCCTTAAGCACGAGGCTCACCGCAAACACCCGCGTAAAACTCGTTATATTATTATATTAGGACGCCTGCGATCTCTCGAAGAGGTCATTCATTTGGGTACCCCTAGCACGTCCGTATAACGAGCGCTGAGAGAGCGGAGAGAAAAAAAGGAATCTTACGCTAGAAATTCATCGAACTCTATACTTGGAAATCAAAGCAGCCGCACAGCGTAAGGAGCTATAGGTATATAACGCCGGCGGCTCTATTAGCTCGAGCGGTTTAAAATTTTCAAAGAGCCGCGCGCGCGCCGTCGGCTCAATAGTTCGCGAGAAATTGAATGAGCCTTTATGCCCGTATATATAGTGCATATATCGTAAGAACGGCGCGCGACGCCACGCTATAGTGTAAGCATGAGCCCTCAAGGGCCTTTCTCCCTCCTCTCTCACTCTCTCTCTCTATGCCCTACCTCCCTCTTCTCTTTCTCTCGAGTGAATTTTGACGTGCCGGTAGGAGAGCGAAGCGTGACACACGGCACGTCGTCGCGGGCGGCAAAGTGAATATTTGAAAAGCTCATTAAAAAGCATCCGAGCGCGCGACGCCGCGCCATGGCTTTCTCACTCCCTCGGTGTGCCTCGCAGCCACCCGCCAGACGTCGCTTCGGAGCTTGCGCGCAGCAGCAGCAGCATCCGACGGGCAAAAGCTCGTCTCTCCGTCGCTTTCTCGCCCCGAGCGCGCGCCGGCGTAAAGTCCCTCTCAGTATCATCCGAGCACGCGCGCCGAGTGTACGTGCAGAGCAGCTTGCCTATATTATACATGTGTGTGTATGTAGTACTTAGAGCAGGAGATGCAACACGCAACAGCCGCGGTTCAGCGGGGACGAACATTGTCGAGATTCCGGAGCTGCCGATTCGAAGCGCGCGCGCGAACTTGCGATTATGTGAGCCGAGTAAGTTGCATTTTGCGGTTTTCTATATCGTTTTCTCAGGCATGTTGATATCGACAGACGGATAGTTCAACTATTTTCAATTATTAATCGAATTCCGCTGGTTCTTTTTATTAGTGTATCAAGTTTTCTTTTTTTAATATATTTTACATTTCTCATATAGAATTTTTCATAAACATAAAATTTTGAAGTAAAAAGTGGATACAAGTTTTTTTAGTATACGTTTATTGTTTCTTTTTAAATGAAAATTTTTTCATTTTATGTGCTAAAATGAATTTATGCAATATTCTTCTAGAAGATGTTTTAAAAAAATTGTAATATAACTTAAACGCATAAAAATCGTCGGCTAAGAGGAAAAAGGTGACAAATATGAGCTGTGCGCTAAGAACGGTGACAACTCGGTGACTAGGTAAAAAAAGTGATTATTATTTTTTTGGTGAAAAACATTGCAGAGATTTGAAAAATCTTCATAGATATACTATTTGTTTGAGAGAGGTAATAAAGTCGGCATTTCAAAGGAGTTTACCGAGATACCCATATAAATTGGCACATATGAGGATAAGCACCACCTTGTGGTAAATTGAACTGCACTTCAAACTAATTAGTATACAATTGATTTCAGTTCCATATCGATAGGAACCTGGTTAAAATATGGTCTAAAGCTCAATGAGAATCTGTGTACTCTGTAAATTTGGATCAGTGCATATGCACTGATACCAAGTCAATGGTATACTTATAACTGTCAATCAGTGAATATTCACTGATTATCAGTTAAACATACCACTGATTTGGTTCCAGTGCATATGCACTGATTTAAATTTAGAGAGTACTTATTGCTATTCCTGTACTTTTTTCCTCACTACCTCTTTATGAGCCAATCTCGGTAGTCTTCTTTCAAAAAAAAATTGAAAGATTTATTTTTCCTCTACTTAACAATGTACATTGTACCTTTCAATTATGCTTTAATTAATAAAATTAAGATAAAATTATTCTTTTTCTGCCTAGTGGACCGAAAGTGCCACTTTCGCTCTCGGTACCCGATCGCAAATGTTATATTTTCTGCCTCACCACGAGAGCAAATAAAGAATACCTCAGTTCGCATGTTTGTATAATAACTATACTGTTTATAAAATTTTAAATATTGACTCTATTCAATGTTTTGAACAAATAGTATTTACAAATTTTTTTAATCTCTGCAACGGTTTTGACAAAAAAGTATATGAAAAAAAAAAAAAATTCGCGAATCGTCACCTTAGCGTACCGACTAGTAGTCACCTTCTTGCCACTCCATACGTGAAGTACTACTTTTCTACACGCTTAGGCTTGCAAGCGGGTGCTAAAATTGCACTTTACGCACGTTGTGTCAAAAAATAATATTCGATATCATGTGATAAAAATGAGCAGCTGAGTTTTCGCCTTTCTTGGCTCACGGCCGAGTTGTCTTTGTTTCATAAGATATATCTATATTCTTGTAATAATTATGAATTAAAAAGGATAAAGCAAATTCTAAAAGATTTAGTACTAGATTAATTAGTCTGAAAACTTAAGTTCATTTTCGCGCCATGAAAAGCAAGTACTCGTAGAGATGCAAATTCTCTAAAAATTCGCACTGAATTAGCTGAAAAGAACTGTAAAGAATAAACAACGTTTTATTTGCAACGCGCTATAAGGTAATGAAAATGTATATCCAAATTGTATAAAAAAGCAACGAATACTAATCTCTTATCTTGTTATGAACTCTACAATTTCACCCTTTTTACTACAAATGAGAAAGATTTTCACTACAGAATTTCATCTAAAAAGTAATTTCAGCATTTTTCGATTGCACACAAAAAAGTTGAGTAATAAAAACTTTTTAATTATATTTTTTTTAATTTAATTTATTGAGACTAGTCATGAATTATTAATACAATAAAACTTGTTAATAATTATTAAAAATATAAGTTACATTACGTTTTTAATAAAGAATATTTAAAAAGTAGAAATATCAATACGTGGACTTGAAACTTGTACATTTTAATTGATACTATATCAATTGACTTTAGTTCATGACATTGATGCAAGCTTATGTTTTTGCGCAGGTAAAGAAAATTCTCTTCTAAGTACATCGACTCAAGTAGTTCAAAGTCTGCCTAATACCATTGAAAATCGTCAAAAAAAAGGCTTTGAGTGTGAAAAGCTTTAAAAACTCATTCAAGATTTCAATAACATGTCGGGAAAGTTTGCTGAAAAGAACTTAACGGCTCTATCGAGGATTGTGGGGATCTGCACAGCAGTCGGTTAGTTTTATTTATGCTGATTTAAATCTTCATGTCAAAAGAAGCACTTAGTTTTAGTTTTTTGCGAACGCACCATGCTTTTAAATCCACTTTAATGATTCGATGAAGGCCAATCTTTGCTCCTTTTTATAGGAAGTCGTAGAATTACTAAAAATAAATTTCTTCCAATTAATTTTAATAACTGCAGTTAATCTCTATAAATTGCAGAATATCTTGTAGGTAGACATTTCAAAAAAATTTATGTATTTCAATGAAAGTTTAATGACGATTGCGCCAATTTGAAGTAATTTTCCAAGACTGGTCCATTTTCTAAACAATTTAAAACTACATCAGATATTCTTAGAATATAAGTTTCTAAATGTTTTTGCAGCATAGACATATAATATAACTATATAACTGTTTTTATTTACTTTTGTAATATTTAATATTATTTGGTATTCAAATAAATATTTTTTTTTATTAAATTAAAACTATTTAAATAAATGTATGTTTGATTTTATACATTTTAATGTAAATGTTGTTACCAAATGTATAAGTTCCCTAAAATAATCTAATAAACCCCTTACTATGTAACGTATGACCTTCTTACAGTTTTATAAAAAGAATTTTATAAAATTTTATTAAAGGGAAAAAGGTAAACTTAAAAATAAAATCACTGCTAAAATGTTTATAATGGATAGTATGTAAACAATTTAACCACTTTGCAGTTGTGTGCATGTGTGTGTGTGTGTGCGTGTGTATGCATGTGTGTTAAGGAAAAATTAAGAAGTACATTAGAATCGGTACACAATTTAATTATACTCGAATATATATAATTAAGTATATAATTTTAAATTGAAATTGATATCCATGCTCAATTATAATTTAATCAATTATTATTATACGGGAAATTGATTATCACTTGGCATCGTTGTGCTACAGCGCTAATAAATAATCAATAGTAACTCATAATATGCTATGATGCTCGTACTAAAATTACCTTAACAGTTACCCATTAATTATCAATTTAAAACGCAAACTACCTCCGCTGAAACGCTGCTCAGTTTAATTTATAAGTGCACGTTAACACGTTTAAGAGTTACACCGTACTTGGATATATTCGTCAACCTTATCGCAAGATCCTCGCTGATTATAAGTACTTACGCAAATGCGCGAATGTGCGCAGCCAATATCTGTACGCGCGAGAGCGCAACCGGAGCTCCCCGTTCTCTCTCCGGCGCGCGGCGGCTACTGCAATTTCCCGGCGAGAAATTGCAGTCACTTTTTTTAAACTCGGGCTTGCGCGAAACATGCACTATCGCTATATACATATATATATGCGCCGGACTAAAAAAGAAGAGAAGAGTTGGAAAAACAGGACAGCGTGTATATATATACAGCGCACGCGTAAACCAGGCGGAAAGGAGAAACTACGTCCTGGCAGCGAAAAGGTGGAATTCTCTTTCTCTTTCTCTCGTGGCAGAGAGGAGGCGGAGAGACACAAAAGTCCCGAAGTGGATAATCAGAATAATCCGGGAAATAAAGGCCGAGCACCATGGCGCTCCGCGCGTCGACAGGATTATCCGGAGTGTTTATCGATGGGTTGGCGTCGGCCACCGTTATTCTAGTCACGAAGCGTGGCGACGACGACGTCGACGCGACATATATTTCATGCCCTATTGAAGCTTCGGATTACGGGTGGCACAAGAGTGTCGTCAGTGTATAGTGTGCATGGAGAGAGAGAGAGAGAGAGAGAGAGAGAGAGAGAGAGAGAGAGAACCAAGCGTGTGAAAACAATATGCATCGGAGGGTGCTCGAGAGACTTTCTGGACTTTTAATAGTTCGATACAATTTAAGACTTAGTTGCAGTGCATTTACCCGTATCGAATCGAATAATTTCAAGTCATTTCGCTTTCTTGAACAGAAAGCTTTGTTTGAACCTAAAATTTTTATGTATTTTCAATGTTGAAAAAAATGACAAAATTTTGTGGCATGATAAAAGAAAAAAATATCTGGCTGAAAGTTTTCTGGTTTATGAACCTTGAACTAAGGTTTTGCTAGCTGGATTTTAGAGCTAACCTAATAATATTAATTAAATTAAAAAAAAAAAAAAAAATTATAGTAGAAAAAAATTTAATTTGAAAAAATCAATACCCGTTGTTTAAATAAATTTTTAATAGATATTTATTTTAAAATCACATTATGTCCTCTAAATGTGTGGGTTTAATGTTAAGCTTAAAGTAATTATAAAGGAAAACCGTGATTATTAAATAATAAAATATTTTGTGACATATAACTAACGTACGAAAGAAAATATTGAGCTGAATTTTACGCAGATATACTAAAAGTATACCCTGAAGTAAAGAGAGCAAATTGGGGATAAATTGAGCAGCATTAGAAATTCATAAAAATCATGTCAATATCGCGGCATCTCTATAAGG
>JAPYZO010003686.1:0-14733 GCA_030522905.1 Torymus flavipes | reverse complement strand
GATTCATTTGTCTGCTTAAACTTTGGAGTTTAAAGTAAAGAGTTTCTGAGATTTATTCGTATATTAATGTGAATTATTTATAATACAAAGTAAAATTAATTATGCACATCTCTTTTTAGATGATAAACGATACGCAACTGTAATAATTTTTACTTGATTTTTAATTTTGTGACTATTATTAAAAATGTCTTAAATACTGAAAATTAATATTTTAAAAATTCATAACTCTTTGAATATTGAATATTTTCGTAAATGTTGAATGGAACATTTTAATGTTCAAATTGCTTGAATTTAAAAAAAAATTAATCTGATCGCAAAAAATTGTTATTTGTTTAAATTGCGTTTTTGTTTAACAAATGCATTTAAATCAAGGTTCTTGCAATTTTGTTAAATTGTAACCTCGAAATTTAGATTCTACAAATTAAAATCTATGAAAAGCGATGGTTACTTTATTCAATTGCATCAGCAGGTAAATCAGAGGAGGGAGAAGCGAAAAATTTTCCGGCGCCTGGGCCAGCTAGAATCGCAAGAAACTGAAAAACGGCTCGCGAGTGGCAGAGACACGAAGTTCATGCGCGCGCTCATATAGGCCAGCCAAATTAGGTTTTTATTGCAACTTAAATGTAACCCGACCTTTTCTTGAGGATTATGGTTGAGGGGGTCATAAGGAACAATAATCCGATGAGTGAGTATAAAAATTAACATGGCAACTATTTTGAATTAACAATTAAATACTTGAAAAAACAGTTTTTTCACTGCTACAAAAAAACTATTAACTTTACAGAAAAAATTTCCAGATAAACTTTGTATATATTAAAAAGATCTACCAAACGCAACCTTAAGATTTAAATTTAGTTAATTTGTTTATCTGCAAATCGAAAAAACCCGTTTAAAAAGCCCATTTTTACGATTTTTTATTACTCTGTTAAAAATGTCGCTAGGTGCTTTATAATTCGTTAAAGTATGGCTCTTGTGGTAGTCAATAAGCAGTTAAAATTTTAGCTCCAAGTATTTAATGGTTTTTGCATAATTGCATTTATTTGTTACATTTTGGTCATTTTTGCATGATTTTTCCCAAGTCGTGGGACGTCGTAAAAGGATGTAGCAAACGGATTTTGAAAGTTTAACATCTCTACTTTCATGAACAATAAATAACTAAGCGATTTTTTTAAATTTAATTGTTTAAAATCGCAAAATAAAAAAAAGTCATTTTTTTATTATAAACAAAAACCATTGCGACTCGACAATTTGTCGTAGATAATCGACAGTAGGTTCGTTGGAAAGCTGTCATTTTGTCACAAATTTTAAGCTGTCTACAAACTCTCTAAATGCTCTTGGAGCCGAGATAATTTTTTTTTTTTTTAAATCGGTGTGTCTTTAATTATTAATATTAAGAAACGAGACAGGGGCGAAAAATCGAATTAATAGTTTTACTAACATAAAAAAATATTGCGTAACATTTATTGCAAAATTACATTGTTATAAATAATCAGAAAGGCGCGGATCAAAAGTAGAGAAGGCTACAGTATCACGCGAAAAAACTGAGCATAGGAACTTCAAATCCGACGCGCTCGAAATTTTTTTCAGATCTCGGTACCTAATTGACGTAAACACTTCATTTTTTTTTAATTTGGGTAGCTCGCGAAAATATTAACATATGGCCTACTTATTTCCCCGAAAAAGTCGTTACTGCAAATTTTTGTAGGTTTGTTTACATATAAGAATGTTTACGTACGTTCGCGTACGTTTCTGTAAACAATTTCTGAATCGTAACCAAAACGTACGCAAACGTACGCAAATGTAAACATTATATACGCAAAAATAACAGGAACCTACGGTTTATATTTTCATTCGGGTGTTCCATTCTGATACAGTTGTTTCAGAGAGTTGTTTGCATTACTTGACTATCCTATCGGTAATTGATTTCACAACTTTTGTTTGTTTGATTTGCAATGAAGAATTTGAATCTTATAAACTGGTCAGTATAAATTTACTCGAAGTAAAAGATACATAGATATATAATTGAACTAATTTTCGCTGGCTGAACATTTTTGAGTAGGTACGAAAAGTTGTATTATGTCAGTCAAATTAACTTATGGGTACTTGACTACAATAAATTGCTTTCAGTACTTTCTTGGGTTTTATTTGTATAGAAGGATGAACAATTTCGAATACATTTCTGAGAACAGTCATACAGTAGTTTCCTTGAATTTATTGTTTGCATTACTTAATGACTATCAGTAATTGTCTTCACATCAACTTTCGTTTGTTTGATTTGCAGTAAACAACTTGAATGTACTTACTTACGTATAATTTGTTCAGTATACAATGGTTCAAAGAAGTAGTAGTAGTAGTAGTTTCAGTGTACAATGGTTCACTGGTATTAATTTGATTTCTTTTAAAAAATTATAATAAATGTGATTTTATTTCAAACTTTGGGAATTTTTTTCACGAAAACTATGGGTCGGGGGGAAAATTTATAAGGACCATTTTTGCTCAGAAGATGACAGATAATAGCTTGCTATTTTTTAAAATAAAAAATACAACATTTTTTATATTGTTTATAACAAAACACAAAATAAACACAACAAACAGATAAAGCACTCTCTCGCCCCCCCCCCCCCCCCCCCAGCGCCCGGATTAAATTTCGTAAGGTCGTATAATTTTTTTCATTTAGTACACCTATATTTATAAATTGGTATATATAATCGCTTGGCTGCTTTCCAAAAACTTTTCATTTACACACACATTTTTTAAAGTTTTTATATACTTTTTTACATTTATATAAATTTTACATTTCCATCGAAGTTTAATAACTTTACTTTCAGAAAAATGGTAAACGGTTATCTGTACATGTTATAAATAACGAAGAGGAGGTTTTGGAGTCGATTTCCGGCGAATCAGTATTATACATTTTAATGGTACCCCGTAACAGAGTCTTAAAAAAAGGGATTGAGTTAAGTTTTCGAGAGTACTTAGTTGCAAAACGCTATGTGCACAGCAATAGCTATATATACAAATATAGCTACCTAGTTTTATAGTCGGTTAGTGTAGCGTGTCTGCTTTTACTCCCCTCCACTGTTTCCATTTATCATCAAACACTTTCTGATTCAGCTCTATACGCATAATGTTTTCCATGCAAACCTATGGATACCTACTTTCATTAATATATTTATACGCAGTACCTATAGTTAGAGATGTTGAAAATTTCCAGAATCGCCTAATGAAAATGGAATACATATATGTATATGCACTAATAAATAGATTTGTGGATTGTGATGATGTTTTATTGGTGATCAAATGTTCTCTAAAATTGAATTGGGTCGGCTACCGGGCTTCTGACTATTTCAGATAAACTGATAAAAAACGAAAAAAAAAATTAGGTGGTGTTTTTATTTTTTATTTAGACAATGATTTCAAAAGTGATACTAATTTGAAAGTCCTTATGACATTGTCGAAGTGACGTCACTTACATGTGTAGTATATCTATATATACCAAAAATTTGAAAACTTTAAAATGCCGTATCTTAAAAATTGATGTTCAAATTAAAAAAAGAAAAAATACGACCTCATATATTATATAGTTTTAATATTCTACTAAATGAAAGAAAAAAATTAAATTCTTATTTTTTGTAGCCAACCCAATTAATGGACAAGCATGAATGTATATCTTACTTATTATGTGAAATGAGTTCCCTCCGTTGTAACGGCTAGGTCGGCCACTGTAAATTTGACTGTTTATTATTAACAGTTATTGATATAATAATAATTACTCAACTGAATAAAATGAGCGATGGCCTGTGTGCATGAATGATAAGTTTTTGGAAGGCATATAAGCTGAAGATGCATTCTCTGGAGATATATTAGCTATACTAATTATTTATACTTGGCAATAAATAATATAGGTGTACTAAATGAAAAAAATTCGGGGCGCCGAAATCGAGCATTCTATACGAGCTCACGCAAAGGCATACGCATATATAGGTATGTACGACATAAGTAATATAGATATATAATATATTCTTGTAAGCGCGCTCGAGTCGCTCGAGAGAGAGGACAACTGACAAGCCGACTAGGTAAGTATAGAGGAGGGAGTGCGCGGCGCGCGTTCTGAAACTCCGAACATCTCAGTCGTGAGTAAGTGACGTATAACGTTAGTCCATTCTCGTCGGCTAGCGAAAGAGGAGGCGGCATCAGGCGGCTCCTGTTCGGGGGCGCCAGCATACCCATAGATATACTTAGGTACTTACCTACTTATATTTAGTTTGCTCTCTCGGCGGATGCGTGACAGCGAGTCTCCGGCGAGCTGTTTGGCTTCGGCACTGCGTTCGCTCAAGATCGTTGAATGTTTTTGGCGAGCGCGCGCGTGTCCTGCCCGTCCGGTGTGCGTGTGCCGTGCGCTTTGCGCCGTCTCGCCCGTTGGCCGCGGCTCCGCGATGCTGTCGCTGAGCCAGGAAATTTTCCGTGAAAGTGCAGCGCAGCTCAGACGCGCTCAATAGTCAAGCACACAATCGGATCGCCGCTGCTCTCTTTTTCGTAGCCACGGCTTTGCCACCCTCAAGCGCCCTCGGACAGGAGTCCGTCAGCCGCGCTTTCTTGCCATTGCCAGCTGCAGCTGAAAAATGGTCAAGCTCACGGAAGAGATGGTGGCGGCCAGGACCCGGGTGTCCGACTGCTCAGCCGTCAAGAAACTCAATTGCTGGTGAGTCTCTTTATCCTTCAGCCTCTACCTAGCCTTTCTCCTGCTCTTGCCTACACCTGTCTTAATTCTCTTGCCTTCAGGGGAACTGAGCTGACGGATGTAAGCATTCTGCGCAAGATGAGAAACGTTGAGGTCCTATCGCTCAGGTAATTATACTGTTTCATTTTCCAACTTTCTCTTTGATTTAGGATCACATCTATTAGCTTTAAAAAAGCTTCTACTAATCTCATACTCCCGTAAATTCTAGGACCATTCAATTGTAAAAAAAGAGTATTTTCTTAAATCAAATTTATGGAAAATCTCTCTAAACGCTCACATACACAATGCACTAAATTAGACTTTCACTTTTCGAGTATTACACTTATCTGATCTATGATCAAGAGACTTTTTAAGATTACTTTGTACTATTTTATTATGGGCATATGTGTGCATCACACAGAACTTGTTCCACCCACACATGCCTTTATTGGTAACAGGATATGTTTTCTCACTTCCAGTGT
The DNA here is from genome assembly GCA_030522905.1 of Torymus flavipes. Classification (NCBI taxonomy): domain Eukaryota; kingdom Metazoa; phylum Arthropoda; class Insecta; order Hymenoptera; family Torymidae; genus Torymus; species Torymus flavipes. The sequence goes on along the minus strand of JAPYZO010003686.1, from coordinate 9,531 downwards.
GTAAATGAGTTAAATTCACAAAGTCAGCCAATGGTTTTATGAATCATTCACTCCTTATTTTTATTCAAATTTAAGAAATGGAAAAAAAAATTAATATTTCATTATTAAAAAAGGATTATCAAAATAATTTAAAATCTTACGTGAAAATTAAAGTAAATTATTATGTATTCTTTAGTATCTAACTGTATTTATTTAATAATATATTTTATTTGGTTTTATGTAGAAATATATGATTAATATCCTATCTCATTCAAAATATTAATTATTTATATAATGTTTTAGTGTCAATAAGATTAATAGTCTTGCGGATTTTCAAAATTGCACTGACCTTAAGGATTTGTTTGTGAGAAAAAATAATATTCGTGACTTAAACGAAGTTTGTTATCTTCAAGGACTTCCAAATTTAAGAAATTTATGGCTAGGAGAAAATCCGTGTGCTGAAGTTGACGGGTTAGATATTCTTTTTAAATTAAAATGTAATCTTCTATATTTAGAGTGTTTTTTTTTTCAAGAAATGTGTTTGTTTACTAGGTATCGGTTAGCTGTAATTAAAGCCTTGCCTAATTTGGAAAAATTGGACGATAAAATAGTTACTCCTGAGGAAGTGCATACAGCAATACTTCGAGGAAAGACTTTGGCGCACCCAATGACAATGATGCAAGCAGAATCTTCTTCTCCACCATCAGGTCGTGGCAGTCCAGAAGTAATTTATTTATCCTTAATGAAATACATTAATTCTTTGTTCTAAAATATTAATTTAATATGTTCATAATCAATGTGACAAAATATAATGCTTTACAATATTAGGTGGTCATGACAAAATATTCAGAAGATCAAGATGTAGATCAAAGAAGAAATTACAGTTCTTCTGATGAACAGGTATAAGTTTTCCCATGTGATAATTTAAATTAATTTGTGCAGTGTTTGTTTTTATTGACATATTGTGTTGAAATAATGAAAATCAATGTTAAATAACATAAAATTATATTAAAAATATTTTTTCTTTTAGAGAAGTTATGATGAAGCACCTATGGCAGATGATTATCAAGAGACAGATAAGAAAAATGCTAATTATAACACATCACCCGTTCATCAATACCCATTAAATAACCGATATTCATATGAGGTACATATTCTTTTATATATTTTACAATTTCAACTATAATTGTTCCGTTTATTAATATTTTATAAGTGTTTATATCTAGAGCATGAAACATCAGCACTATTAACATTTGACCATTAACCAGATTTCTTTTATATTAATTTTTCTTAATTTCATTATTATGCGTTTTGTCTTGCACTAACAGCAAAATGGCCGAATTAAGAATACAGATAACAATTCACGTAACAACAGTTATGCAGAAATTTCTACTGCATCTAAAAATGTAGAAACACCACAGGTAAAAAGTTATTAAACTACTAATACAAACGAAACTATAAAAGCATGCTTTTTATATTACGCTTATTTTTTATCTTTATAATTATATTTTACTTGTTAACTTTAAAGTTATTGTAATATGTATTTATTCTAGGATTATAATGAAAGAGGTCCACTTGTAAGACATAATGGAGATTATGAAGAGTTGAATCAAAGAATATACACTCCCGTGTCACCTCGTACGCAATGTCCACCAGCAGAATACATTGAAGACAGGCGAATTGAGTATGATGAACCTCAGAGGTCTCCATCAGCACAATCAAAACGAGGAATCATGAATCAAAGCATGGAAAGAGTAAGAGTAATATCATTTTCATTCATGAATGAAATAATTCTATCTAAGGATGAAAGATATTTTGAAAATCAATATATAATAATTTAAGAGAAGTATTGCACAAATGATATGACTTATTCTGATTGTAATTTAATCTGATAATTGCTTACAGCTTTAAAAATATCATTTTTTATTATATCCTATTAATATTTATTTCCCTCTCTCAAAAAAATGATGGATGAAATCTGTTGCCATATTAAGCTATTTTATTGGTTGTTAAGCTGGCTCTTGCCGCTTTTTCAAAGTGAATTTAAAGATTTTTTTAATATTATTTTTTTGTATACTGTAATATAAGTAACGGTATAACTTGAATGAAGGGAATTTCAAGCAACGAATAATATTTTTTATAGCAAAATTCAATTCAATAAAATCCAGGAATCTTTTTGAATTATTATCCGATTTTAATTTCCAAGGTATTATTTTCTTCATTGTTCAATTTCAGGGGGAGGTACCAACATAAAAAATAAAAAGTTATCAAGACCTGCGTAGCTACGCCTAATTGTTTATAAGAATGTGCATGTTTTTGTACAAACAAAGGGACGTAACTTTGCAGGTCTTAATAATTTTTATTTTGGTACCTCCCCCTGAAATTGAACGAGGAAGAAAATGAAACCTTGCAAATTAAAATCGGATAATAATTAAAAAAAATTCCAGTGTCTTATTGAATTTTTCTTTAGTTAGCTGTATTTACTTTAAGAGAAGTTGAATTTTATTACAAAAAATATTATTCGTTACTTGAAGTTCCCTTTGTTCAAGTTATATCTTTACTTTTATTACAGTATGTGAAAAAATCATATTAATAAATCTTAAAATTCATTCGGAAAAAGCGGGAAGGGTGATCTTAATTTGATTAGTCTATATAGAATAGACGCCAAAATCTACTATGTTTGAATTCTTGAGTTTAAGTATTTAAAACTAAATAAAATAGTGTAAGAAAAATTTCATTATAGTATTTATCCAGAATTACGGTATTATCGTATAATTTAAACTGATTGAAACAAACTTATAAATAAAAGTTGATCATGTTTACAACCACAAAAAAAAAAACGCGAAGCGCATTGAATTTAGCTAGTACACAAAAATATCAATTACTTAAATTGTGAAGATGAAAAATTTCTATTTTTAAAGAATGACTAACTAAACAGTCACTAAGGAAATTTTTTTTAAATTGAAATAGGAAGATTTAAATCAAACACCTGGTTGGCCTAGGCGTACTGAGAAGGATAAACGGAGATCACATTTTCAATATCAAAGACGACCAGTAACAAGAGTAAGTTATATCATGATAAATCAACATTGTGTTAAAAGTAGATACTAAATCCAGTTCTTTTTTTAATAATATCCATTACCCAAAAACTTATTTAATCCAAGCATTATTTTGTTGAGATAATATTTATAATGCACATTATTTCTTTACTAAATACTGTCACACTCTCATATACAAAAAAGAGATGGATTTGAGATTGTCACCTCTAATGATTATGATTGGACGATTTGAAATGGACATGTAAAGTTTGATTGGCCCAGTATACGGCGCGCGAAGCGCGCATTCACACTTCCAGTTAAATTAAATAGTATATTATGCACCAAGGGAGTAAATTAGACCCTTGCGAGGGACTTGCGCGAGCGTCAATAGCCCTCATTGCTCCAGAGTGCAATAGAATACAACTTTTTTGCATCCCAGCGGAAAGTTATTTGTGTTTAAGGTAGTACTTATGGTACTGCAATAGTCAAATTGTGTAATACATTGTTTTCTACTTTACACTTATTTCTTAATGCTTTATGTTTATTTAAACAATACATAAGTAAACTAATACTCAATAACGATTATACATTGAAGTAGAACAGTTCTAGTCATAAAAATTACGAATAAAAAGTGGGTGATTTGACTTTGTTTTTGAGGTTAAAAGTATCTATTCTTGTTTTCAATAAATCAATTTTTTTAGTTAAAAATGCTCAATGGCGTTGTTGAAAACCAATACCTATATGTTTGTTAAATCTTTATCTTTTATGACAAAAATTTTTCACAAAAACTGAACGGTAAATGCTGTAAATTACACAAATCTTTTGTGTTCCGTACCTATAAGACTCCATCTTAAACTTGTGTAGAAATAACTTTTTCCGCGGCCCTTCTAGTCTCGTAAAAATTTAACTGAGTACTTAAGTTTTAGGTTAAAATCAACCAGTATACTTATAAAGTTTCGTCCAAATCTAAAGGGTTATTCTATCTCTCAAATTTTTCTTTCATTTCTCTTTCATTTCTCTTTTCATTTCCGTGATTTAAGCTATTTTATGTCTAAAATTCACAATTTTCGAAAAAAATGGTGTTTCTTTCTTTAGTAATAGCTTTTTGAATATTTCAGTCATATACATGGGCTAGGGAGTTTATAAAAGGAGGCAAAAAAAGCTTCAATTTAAGCTGTGTTTCATTAAAAAATGTCGATTTTTAAAAAAGTTATCGGCTATTAAAAATAGAGTACTTAAAAAGATCACTAAAAATTTCTAATTTTTTTTAAGCTTTTAACGGGTGGTATTTTAAGCTATCTTCTTACTCTATTTTTAATAACCGATGACTTTTTTAAAAATCGACATTTTTTAATGAAACACAGCGTAAGTTAAAGCTTTTTTTGCCTTCTTTTAGAAACTCTCTAGCCCATTTATGTGACTGAAATATTCAAAAAGCTATTACTAAAGAAAGAAACCCCATTTTTACCGAAAATTGTTCATTTTAGACATAAAATAGCTTGAATCTCGGAAAAAAGGCCCATTCAATGAAACCCCGAGACATGTATCTCATTATTTGTCATAAAGAAGTACCTCCTGCAGTTTTAGCCAAATCGAGGACCCGCACCCCTGATCATCTCCTTGTTAGTATAATCATTTCCATCAAGGAATGTTATCTCACGAAATAATTGTTTGGGATACTTTTTTGACCATTTTCTCTCAATTATCCACGAATATTAGGTATGTAAATATGGATTAATCAGATCGACAACTATGGTTACAAGTAGAATTTCTTTTATTCAACAAATTCGTGTCTGATAATTTCAAATATGGAATATACAAAATTACATGAGAATTTAGTATTATAACAGTCATTACAGTGTTAAAAGTTTATTTTGTCTTCTCGTCTCTTTTCTATAATAGGCATGATATTTTTAATAATTTCTACTTCTTCTTTAAACATTCATCAGTAAATTAATGTGTCGAAGGGGAAGCGAAGATCATAAACGATCTCGCGACTGTAGATGTAACATCGGATCGGTAGGAACCACCTTAAGACAATTTTTCTCCCGTAACTAGTGTTACCACCTTTTCAGAAACGAAATAACGTACTTTGTTTATTATTACATAAAAAAAAGTACATTGATAAAAAAAACAAAAGAAGATTTTGTTGAAAAAAAATAACGTACATTGCCGTACGATATTCTTCTTTAAAAGTTTAACGAACATTAGTCCCAAAATAGCGTACAGTACGTTATATTAACGTACGGGTGGCAACCCTACCCGTAACCGTTGGACATACAAAATTCATTTTTCTCATTTTTCAGCTTTTACTGTTTTGTTAATAACAAAAAAACCATGTTAGCTAGAAAAAATATTTTTTTTTGGAAAATATAGGTATTTTAATTATCTTTCGAATACTACTCATCCGATTAAAATATCTCGATCCCATCATTAAAAAAAGGCTCTTGCTAAACGTACGTCAGATGTAAAGTACATTGATTCAGAGAATAAGTTCCAAAACACGTCGCTGTGATGTTTGTTTTGCTTTGACATCTGACTAGAGAAATTATATTCCGTTATATATGTATATACTTTGTATAAATAAATCTGACGTACAAGTAGCAGAAGCGTTAAAAAAAAGGAAAAATAGATTTTGAGAAAATCGAAAAATCGAAATAAAACAAAAACGCATCGGCCCAATCAAAAAAACGGATTTTTGACCCGCCATCACATAAAAAAAAAACGAAAAAAATGAGACCTGTCAGGTTACAATCGACCGTGTAGAAGCTGAGATCTAGGCGTACACACACACACACACACACACACACACACGTCCATATAGACATTTTTCAAAAACCATGTATTTTGATTCCTAACACCTCGGGGAACAATCATAACATGTTTTTAGAACAACTCAAAAAATTTCTATCACAAAGCTTCCTCTAGGAGGAAGCAAAATTAATGTAAGCAGAAAAAAAAATTACATCAATCATGATTCGAACCTATGACCGCGAGGCCAAAAGGTTACGCAAAGTGACACCGCGCCTTAACGCCCACGGCTACCGATCCGATGTTACATGTACAGTCGCGAGATCGTTTTTGATCATCGTTTCCCGTTCGGGCTTTAATTAAAATTCGTACTTTTTTCAACTTAGGTTTATTTCATTATTATTTTATCAATAAAGGCGACCAATAAACGTAATAAGAAGGTAATTAGACACAAATGTAATTTAATTAGAATTTTTTATAGTATAATTATTTGACAGCATGGCGGTGGGGGGGGGGGGCTGTACGACGTAAAAACGCTCCTGACTTGGGGTGCTCGACACTAGCACTGCGTAGTGGTTGGGGTAAGAACCTTCGCTTCCCGAGGCGATACTTTTCCTTGGGAATCTGTTCTTCTATTTAGGACTATCTTCGTCGTCGAAACTAAATATCTAATATAAAGCACGAAGGGGGAAGATGAATATAAACAATCTCACGTTATACCTATACCGTATCTGATATCGGTGGCCGTGAGGACTAAGGCGCGTATCCTTCTATGCTCGTTTTTTTTTGCTTCGGGTTCAAATCCCGGTGCGAGGAATTTTTTGCTTTCTCAAAGAAGAAGCTTTGTAACGGTGAAAACAATTTTCGAGACAAAAAATGTTAAAAAAACGACGTTTTAAGGCGATATATGTGTATATTAGTTGATTATGAGAATTTTTATTTTCGTGGATCTGTGTGTGTGCGTGCGTGCGTGCGTGCGTGCGTGTGTGTGTGCGTGTGTGTGTGTGTGTGTGTGTGGAACTCTTTATATCTCCGTACTCTGTCATTTTTTATTAAGGAAAACTTTTTTATATTTCATAAATTAATTTATCAAATAATATTTTATTTATCTACTTGAAATTTTAATCAGTTATTACACTAATTGAAGACTGCATGTGGTTAAAATTTCAAGAGATTATCTTCATTTTTCTTTTTTAAACAAATTATTCTAGAAAAAATTTGCGTTTTCATTGTCACACAATAACTAAAGCAAAAATTATCCAATCGTCCTGAAATTTAGCACAGTTGTAGCTTTTATATATCTTCACATCGAGTTCATTGCTCGAAATATCGGTCCATTACAAAAAAAGATATTTGAGGTTAAAAATTTTTTAAAATATGTTTGAATCGCGTTTTCTCAGAGATAAATACATTATTCAAAATGATCTAGAAAATTATATTTCAAACAGTTATGTAGTAATTATTAAATTGCAAATTAAAAAATTTAAGGTATTATCATATGCTGCTCGATTTTTCTATATTTTTCTTTATTTTTTTTAATCGACTTAATATTATCAGATCGGGCCGACAAAAATATGGGTATATAGGAAATTTCAAGACCTTTAGAAAATGAGCTGATTCTGTTAGCTATCCATACCTATATAGTAAAGATATAACTAAAATATATATTTCGTATATCAGGCTTGTATAGTACTCTGTTTACTCCCTGGCGTCAGGGAGTAAAACGCCACATGTACTCCTCCCTAGAAACTGGCACGAGCATATATCCAAAACTTGGCAGAGGGCTTCTTTAACTATTAAACTTTAATACTAAATCGTTAGGTTATGAAAAATAAATTTTTGTAACACAACTTTTGTCGTTGAAAATAAAAATTCATGATTCTGACAGTTATTAAAGAAATTGTTATTCCGTTTTGCCAATATTTGAAGACCTTTTAATAAGCTTATAAGCCGCGGATAGGCTTCAAGAATGTCTTCCTAAAATTTCAAAGTAATCCGTTCAATGGGAAGGAAATGGCAGCGAGTTAAAAAAAAAATTTACGTCGGAAAATTTCAATGAATTTAAAAAATATCATAACTTTTTTAATTTTTACTTTTTTATAGTGTCTAGTTAAAAGGACATTTATTTCAGGAAACTGTGTGCCTACACAATGGGCCAAAGTGGACAAAATTCTCTCGCCACTTTTTTAAGGTAAAAAAACAAAAATCAATAAATGGCAAATATCAATTTCTATTTTTTAAAACCCATAGAACTGCAACTTTTGCATACCCAACGACAGAACATGTAGGCATACCCAAAATCGAAAAATCAAATATTTAGAAATCACCTCAAACTCTACACCTATAAACCATAAACTTTTACTTTATAATTCCTAAACCTTGAACCCATAAGCCTAAACCTAAAGCCGTAAAACCTAAACCTAAAGCCGTTAAATCTAAACCTAAAAATCCTAAACCTAAGAACTCTAAATTCTAAATCAAAAGCCATAAACCCTAAATTTTAAATTAAGCCATAAATCCTAAACCATTAAACCTTAGTTCATAGATTCTAAACCCATAAACTCACAAAACCATATGCTCTAAGCCAATCCTAAGTCAATCCTAAACTCCAAATTTCATTCCTTAAATATGTAGAATGTAGAATTAGAGAATGATAACATTTAATCTCAAATTACCTTATAAATAGAAAAAGATTAATAAATATAAAAGAATACGATCTTTTAAAACAGATACAGATACGAATAATAAAAAATACTAGTTGACTATATTATTATACTTCGATAAGCAGAACAAATATGAGTTTTAAGTTTAAATTATTATACTTTGATAAGCGGAACAAATATGTGTTTTAAGTTTAAAAATAATTTTTATCACAAAGAATAAGAAAATATTATTTATTAAGCATTAAGAGGATGTAGGAGAGAACTTTACCAATGGTGACCCTCACCTCGAGCCGCATTTCCCATTGTTTGCGCAAAATTTACTTCGTAATATTGAAAATTAAATTGCTACCGATTTGTTATCGTGTAAAGAATGCAGGATCACAGCATTTTCAATAATTAAAATGTTCAATAATTTATATAATGCAATATTCTTAAAATTGACGCCTGGAATTATATCAAAGTGTCGGTCGTCTTACAATTTCCTATGTGTAACGGCATCCTCATCTCGCGTCGTATTTCCCATTGTTTGACTTAACTAAAACTTATTCAATGTTCTATAACGTTTATAAACATTCTTTATTATAACAAGAACACGGGATCACCGCATTTTTGTGCTTTACGATTGTATACTTTTTTTTATTTATGATATTACGTTTTCGAGATTAGGAAAATTTCAACCAATCAGCGTGGCTCCAACATCACCTTAAGAATTAAAAATTTAATCTTTAATGAAAACTCGTTTAATTAAGAATTAAAAGTTTAATCTTTAATTAAAACTCGTTTAATAAAGGATTGAAAGTTTAATCTGTAATTAAAACTCGCTTAATTAAAGATTAAATTTTTAACTCTTAACAAACGACTTTTAATTCAAAATTTAATTATTATCCCTATATAAAAAAGTCATGACCGAATGTTGTGAAGCCAAAATAAACGTTATGTAATTGGCTCATGTAGTGCGCATGCGTCTAAGTCAGGAAGTCGAAACGTTTCCTATAGATTAGGGCGCGCAACGCGCGCTGTTCAAATCTCTAGTCAATTGAAAAATGACTAATTAAATATTTTTAAAATCCTGGTTCAGGGTTTATTTAGGTTTAGGTTTA
>JAPYZO010003684.1:0-14743 GCA_030522905.1 Torymus flavipes | reverse complement strand
GGAACGAGAGAGACTAGCACCCATCGGGATTGGGGTTTTTTTTTTTTTTTTTTTTTTATAAATCATCGTAAGTATACCGATTGTTACACTGCGAATGGCTGTGAACGTATGCGACAACAACACGACGACGACGATGACGATGACGAAGACGACGACGAGGACTGGTGTGAGGGTGGCAAGTTTATTAAAATGATGAAATTTTTAAAGGTATAGCCATACAAAAGCCATATAATTGAAAAGTAACCGAAAGGAAAGTATAGTATATACACGTAGATAGACCAAGTACAAGTGGTATCAATATACTTAATAATGTACGAGATGTAATAATAGAATATTTTTTTTTTTGCTTGTAATATACTAAAAATATCAGAGAATTATTTTCATAAAAATATATATATATTACTTTTAATATATACACAACTATTTTTGTAATATAAATACCACGAAAATGACAATACGAATTTTTATTAAAGAAAAAAAAACTTTAACTTTGTACTAATGTAACCAAAAAATGACAAATCCATCCAGATGAAACTTTTATATAAATATGTTTTAAAGTAAAAGAAAGTATGCATATGGCCTACACGTGAACTCAAAACTCTTAAAGCGCAGTGAAATTTCATTTTTGTGTCGACAACCCACTCACATAATATATACACATAAATCTCATCCTGTATACATCGCAAAAAGTATCGATTTTATCAAGAAAAAATTTCGCTGATACAAAGACAGCCAAAATATTCTATATAATATATACTCCGTAATACAATTATTACGAAACGAGCACTGCTAAAGATTCAAAGTATCACTTATCAGTACAATGTAGATTGTCAAACTAGCCGCCGAGCTGTCCTTGCGCCAGCGAAATTCCTTTCGCGCGCTTCCCGATGATACATAATACTATATAATGCAAGGTGTTCTATTTATATGTATATTATAATATAAACCGTATTATTATTTATTGCTGCAGTCGCCATGTGCGTTATATAATGTGTGAGAAAGAATGAAAGAGTGAAAGAATGCAAGAGTGTGAGAAAGTAACGATGAATTTTGGCTTATCTATATGAACATAAGTACGCATGAATATAAAAAAATTGCCGTTATCGTTTACACGTTGTAAATAAAAGAAGCAAAAAAAAGAGAGTACGACGACGACAACGAGTGTGTCTCGATGGCGCGCGCGCCTTTTCAAGTTCATCGCTCTCCTGGCAATTATATATATACATACCTATATATATATGCACACCTATCGGGCGCGACACTTCTAATCTCAGCGGCGCCCCCGCGCGCGTGACGAAAAATTCTCCCCGCGCAGTCGTCTCTGCGCGTGCATTGTATATTTTGTATTGTATTAATCGATCGAAGATATATTATAATATTATACGATAATCACGCGGATTAATTGCAGTATTTCGTCTATTTTTTTTTCTCGTCTCTGTGTCCTGCTGTTATTGCTATGTTTTAATGCACGAAAAAAAGAGAGAATATATATTATGTAAAAAGAAAAAATGTAAGACAGTGTATGTGTATACGAGCGCAGAGGAAAATTTTGTTTTATTCTACCGACGTGATGCGACGATGTTTGTTTTTAGATTTGAATTTATCGCGATATTATGAAAAGGAAAGAAATAATAATAATAATAATAATAATAACAACGTCTTCTTCTTTTTTTCTCATTCGACAAACAAATAAATAGATATATATATAGTGAAAAATCTGAAAGCCGTGTTGTGTCTGTCTTTAATATATATATATACTTGTCACATGCTTATCCATCTCCAAACATAACCCGATTCCAATGAAAACGATATAATTCCCCTCGTACATGTTTGTTTTAATGATATTGAACAATTTTTGCGCTGCGCGCGTTCGATAATATGCGCACGTCATGTGAATAATTAGGTATAGAATTGAATTATTCTTTTGAAGTATCTATATTTATTTACGTCATGTAACTTTACTACAGAGAGAAAGATATAATATACAACAAAAACTTATATTTATATATTATACACTACTTTTCCAAAAATATTTTCTATAACTGCAACAATATATTTTATCAAAATTAACTGCTGTTTACTTTTAAAGTCCAAAAAAATTCTTAGTAAAACTGACATAGATTTAAAACACAATTTAAAATTTGAAAGCAAGCGGAGATGTGGAAACAATCTCCGCATAAAAGTATATACACCGGCTGGAAATCAAGCCGCGGCTACTACCGCAAGCACGCGGCAACACAATTCCACTCAACGCGGCTATTGTCTTACACCGGAGCCAGCCTGTATCCACTGCCCTTAACCAAAATCCCCGCGCTCTCCCAAAAGCTCGCGGGAGAACTTTCCTCTCCACACATTATCCTCATCACCCCAACATTCTGACCAGCAGCATCACACGCATCAGCTTTAACCGTGATGTGCCCCACTCAAGACACGGCCGACCCACAGCTAAGGAGAGCACGCACAATGAGACCTTGGGTTTGTAACAATGATAATGCGGCCGAACGACCGACCGACAGAGCTGCTGCAGCCTCTGCAGACGCGCCCGCGGATCATTTATGAATTGCCGGCGAGCGAGCGCGCGTATCCTGCGGCGGTGGGCTCATCCCCTGCGGCGCGCGCAGCTGCTCTATTCAGCCACGCGGCTAATAATTAATTGACCGCCGGTAATGACGGGACAATGGACAGCGCTGCAAGTGCACGCAGCGCGCGAGGGCACACGCATGCACCTATATACAGCCGCAGCGTTTAATATTTTCCGACAATGGGCGGAAGGTTATGCTGTAACGCTGCACCTGTGTGCAGCCGCCCCCTATTCGGATGCTTTTGTGGTATTATATATATAGGTAGCAGCTTTCGTTTTAAAGGGCGCGCGATGTAGTTCGAGAAGAAGAGAGAGCGAGTGTAATTCTGCGCGGATGCGGAAGTTTTAATGGAATTCCAGCGATGAGATCTCGACGGTCTGTGTATACACGAGCGCAGCTGTTATCGGGGATTCGCGAGGGTATTATGAGAGTTTTTGTGGATAATAAGGTGGCGGGGGTGTGGTATAGGTATATATAGTGATTGCAGCGCGCGACAAGTTTTATTTCGGAGCGAGCTGCGATGTATAGAAGTTTGAGGGGCGCACAATGGGGGGTATAATAAGGCGATCCGCGTATATAAGAATAAATTGTAGAGATGTGTGTAAGGAGGAAGCGCAGTTGGTAGATATATATACATGCGATTGTATTAACTTGATGTGCCGGAACCGGAACCCGGTTGGATAGATTGACATTCAAATTTTTGTCGTGTAGTATTTTTGTGCCTTCTATATATCAATGAATTTCAATGTCAGTTTTCACGGTTGAAATGCATATGATTATATACTTATTTATATACATTTTCATTTTATAAGGTAATTAAGCTTGATACGCAAACAATTGCGCAGTGAAGTACCTCTTAAATAAGACTTTGCACATAATCTACGCCTTTAATTATAACACAACATCAACATAATCGTCTCGTCGGGCTGTTCCGATATATAATACCCTCGAATTGCGCATGAATGAAAGCATATACTCGCAATTGTCCACGCGCTTTTATAAATAAATCCGCAAATCTCAGCCAATGATGTAACCGTCAATCAACAAACATATTCTCACGCGTCCGCGCCGATATATAATGCTTTGGATCACTCTCGAACAGCATCTAATACCAAGAACTAAACTACACACACATACACCCCTTGATGATACACGTCAGAAGGTCGATCGATCGATCGCCGATATCGATCGTCACTGGGCGCGATCGGGTGGGGAGTCTATATTTGTTGGCCGCTAAGCTCGCGCAAGGGACACACGCGGCTCTCGTCTCGCTTGGTGTGGCAGTGTACGCGTCGTCGACGCGAAAAGAAAATCTTGGCATCTCTCTCACACGCACGGGTAGAAAGAGTGTATAGAGAGAAGAGAGTGATCGCGAAAAGCTGAGAGAGAGAACACGAACGAGAGTTTTGGCGCCTAGCAGCTGAAAACGATACGACGGAGAGGCGAGGAGGAAGAGAACAGAAGCAGCAAGTGTGGCTCTGAATAAGGATCGTTACGAATAGGAGAGCGTCGTACATACACCTTCCTCCCTCCCTCCGATTATCCTTGGATTTTCCCCCGCCTGCGTGAGTGCACAAGGAGAAGAGGATAATGGCCTCACCCGCGCGCCCCTGCAGCGCCTGCAGTGCTGCCTCCAGCCAGGACGACCCGCTCAAGTACGAGCCCCTCGTGTCCGTAGAGTTCGAAGTTTTTGGAAAAGTGCAAGGTGAGGATCGGATGTATCGCGGTGCAACGTTTCGTAAGGGACAATTGGAATCAGAAAGTTTTAGTTTACATGTACGATCGTACCATATAAGGCTTTATAGTTAGTGTTCATTTTGTAAACGGTTAAGTGTTCAAAAAAAGGCAGAGCGTGATGTATACGACGAAAAGACAATTATTTCGGGACTTTGCTTGCTTGAAAACTATATGTTTAGTTGAAAAGAAAAAAATTGTTGTACATGTAGGATACAGAATCTTTACGTAATTTATTAAATTTTTTTTATTGTAAATAGATTTAATGGTTGACCGTAATTTTGTAAATTTAAAAAAATAGATTTTTTCGCTTGGAGTGAAGAATAACCAGGACAGAAGGAAGATGAAGTATAATGCATTATATAGAAAAAGTATTGGAAAAGTCATCGAAAACGTCCGGCTTTTCCTACACAACTATATAACTTGTCATCCGTGTTGACATGGTCAAGAATATTAATCACTCTTAACTAACCCAATGGGGTGATGTCAAATTTTTTCATCAGCGTAATTACGGTCCAACTAACGACTAATTTTCAAATAACCACTTTAACTTGCCGTTCAACGTTATTATTATAGAGCTTTTTTTAACGAAAATTCAATTACGACATATAACTAATCCTTTACAAAAATCTCTTTGTATAAGTATATATACATCGTGATGTATAACTTTATTTTGTAACCATCGTACCGATGAAAGACGGCCATAATCTATTAATCATTCGAATAATATCTCTTGGATAACCCAATAATGCCGAAACAGGTGCCAGAAAACTCGCGCCAAGATTAATGACACAGCATGATGTTGTACATACACGCACGAAAACAACGCACCTCGGATACATAATTGTTACTTATACACAGTCTCTCGCTCGCATAATTTCGCAGTATATGCGAGCTCGTTCATGTACCTCTGATAATTGAAAACAATTGAATAAATTGTAAATAATACTTGATGCTTGTTACCGCAGGTTGCTCCTTCACGAAATACGTGCGAGAGCTGTGCGGAAAGCTGGGCATCGTTGGCTGGGTGAAGAACACCAAGACCGGGACTATCCTCGGCAAGATGCAAGGTCCGCAAGCCCTCGTTGATCAGATGTGAGTATATATACATGATATTTCATTGCTTTTTTGTTATCTATTGTCTGCACTTTATTCTATATTGTAGAGGGTCGTAAATAAATAAACCACTATGGTATGTATTAAAAAAATAAAAATATATGGTGAGGGTTTAAGTATTTACAGTAATAATATTTTCTACTATATTTTCTATTAATAAACTATATAACAACAATGTATACACGTTACAATAAAAAGAAATAATGAATAAAATTTATTATTACAAACGACACGCGAAGCTCATCGCATATCCAGAAACAGCTATATGTAACGCGGAAAGACCCATATTTCATTATATGAATTTTCCAGAAAACCATACATAATGTAAAGTTTGCGCGTCATTCGAGCCGCGCGCTCAACGATGAGAGTTTCTGCGGTTCTTATCACATTCAATGGGTTAATGCGGTTTACACACCTCGTCATCCCATTGCTTCGGCGCTTCCTCGAAAGCTCAGCCGATTGCCGCATCAAAAGATTCATCCGCTATTCAGAAAACGCACTCGTAACTTTGCCAGCGCTCGCGAGCCCGTTAGCTACGTGTTCCGCTTCCCTGTTCTGCTGCACGATGGTAACACGTGTCGCGCGTAATGGACATAATTTCAAACGAATCGATGTATTAATGTGAGACATTAAAGCGGGGGTATTTTGAATGTAGAATTAAATCGTAAAAAAAGGTAATTTAATTCATAAATATTTATAAAATAAAATTATATAAATTATATATTAAATTGTAGTTATACCCTGGTAGAAATGTTAACCAACAGTTGGCAGTCACATCATGGTTACTCTCTAAACTTGAATTAGTGAAAAAAATCACCAATTCGACTTTAAAGAGAATTACCTGTTTACTTTATAGGCGAAGAATAAGATAACATGTGATTAAAAAACTTGATAATAGGATGAAAAATACCAGATCAAATAAAGTTTGGCCGTCTAGGGCTATATATCTCAACAAAAAATGTCGACCATCTGAAAATACATATTACTTTCATTAAAGCTTAATATATAAACTCCATACAAAAATCTTCAACTCCAAACTCTCAAACTCTTAAATCTCCGTATTGGGAAGTTAACACACACATGCACGAAATCGCGGGCACAAAAACCTACACGCCGCAGTCCATGCGTCAAGTGCGCGCACACGCGTGACCTCAAGAAGCTCTAAGCTCTACCGGAGAAGCAGCTGTGCATGCACACACAGTCGCGCACCATTAGGTCGAAGACTGGCTTTAATGACGATTTAATGAAGTAATGGCCCTCCGCACACATTGCCCAACGCTCTCGAAGCGTCTCCGTGCGAAGGTGAAGGATAAGGAGGCGGCCCGCAAGCGCGAGAGTGGAAATAGAGATGACACTGTGAACGGCGTCACACACGTGGCACGCGTCCCGCGAGAAGAAGATTTTTCCGGCTTTCAAGTTTTTCGATTAACTAAACTGCTCTGGGTAGATTAGAAGGAGAGATGGATATTGTTAGGTGAGGTGCACGTCTGGGTGAGCGTTGATTTTTGGCTGAGATTTTTCCGGAAAGTCGCGAAATTGGGTTGTCGTGGCGAATCGATCGGTTGGTTGGGAGTTTCCGACAGTGATTTTGATAATTACACGGTGAAAAAATGTCAATATGATCAGAAGAGTTTTGATTTATTATTATAACTTTGATAATTATCGTTTATTGAAAGAGAACATGATATTTATATAAAAACATGAATCATTGTTTAATCTTTATTTGTGAAATATTTCCCTTCGCATTTTCCAAATAATTGTCTCTCAAAACCGACACGTCACCCCGATCAAACAAAAACACTCGTTACAACAATGCAATTCGCGTGCGCAACCGAGAGAAAAACACAGCTGCACCTCGCTGAAACCATCTCTCTCTCTCTCTCTACCCTCGGAAAACATCATATTCGGCAAAACGAAAGTAAAAAAAAAACGCTCCACGATGCTTAAGTCCCAGCCGATGACAGCTGACACGTACCTTGCTCGCTGTACGAAGAAAATGAGCGTCACAAGCGACGACGAGTCACCTATATACTTTACTCTCTGACAATCGCTCGCTCGTTATTTCGCCGCGCGCTCGCCAGACCTACTGATCCATTTTCTCCTCTCCTCGCCCCTTTATTATCCTTCGCATTTCGCGATCGGCTAATCAGCGCGCGCAAAATAAAAGACTTTCAAGTTCATTGCCGCAGCGTATATATGTACGGATCGAGGAGCGCGTGCGGCGAATGTGGGGCAATTACGTTTCGCGCTGCTGACATGAGGGGGCGGGGGGATATAGGTACGTATCGGAAAAAAGTCTTCCGGCTTTTCTTTCGGAACAGGGGGATGATGCCGCGCGCTGCGCGTGTCAGCTGTTATTGAAGTTTGTTCAGGCCGCGGGGGGGATGAAGGCTCTCTCGGCGAAAGTTTGATTCTCGTCGTGGAATATGATGCTATTATAAAGTCGGGTTATTGGTATTATATGATGGTATACTGTTCGGCGGAGGGAAAACGATGTCAGCTTAAAACTTTGGTATGGATTTAAATTTTTAGGTAATACTGTAATAAATCGTTTTATTTTTATGTGCAAGGGGGTTTGTCGTTATCCGTGACTGTCAGCTTAAATTTGTTATATATTTTTTTAATTAAATACAATTTTTCGAATGAAAACGTATTTATTAATCTTCTTCGAACATAAATTTACTGTTACATTTGAAAACAATAAAAAGTGAGGGATACAATGAAATATAAACTTCCAGTGAAACATTATTTCTCGGTATACACTCATGTCTACGATGTTCTTCCCTATATTAACGAATATAATAATTATAAGGATGTTCTCCGAAATGGATCTAAAAAGCATCTCCTATCATTTTAGGCACTTAAGACTACCACGCATCTCACGCATATATCTCCCACCTACACGACTCACACAGATTGTAAAATAATCTCGGAGCACACACATAGCCGACGACGCCCCGGTGCGGTCAATTGCCATCCGAACGGAAGAGCCTTCGCCGTCGCCCTCTCTCCTCCCGCATATAAGTATACCCTATCGCTTGCTCATCACCGCAGCCACACGCGCCGCGCACTCTATTGCGAGCTATGCATGCATACACGAGCGAGAGAAAATCCCGAACTTCCCTGTATACCTATACGCACGTGTATGTGTATACCCACCGTGGAGACGGAAGTGATTAATTAGAAGCGCATCCTTGACGCGAACAATACGCGCCGCTTTTCCTGGCTTCCCCCCAAAAAGGAAGTCGCCGGCAATTAGCCACCTTGAGGTACAATCCAGAGCGGCGGGCGCGCACACGTGTGTATAGATATAGACTATGATGATGATGATGATGATGGGTATAGTGCGGCCGCACCGAACAATGAGAGTGTGCGCGACGACCCTAAATAAACAATGGATGGAAATAGAAAGCAAGCTGCAGGCAGGCGGACAAGCGCGTGCTCGCGAAAATCGTTGCGCGCGCGGAGCGAGAAGTTCTGCCGAGAGGAGAGTAGCCGGGGATTAGATGTGTGTATGTGTGTGTGGGTCTGGTTTTGTGAGCACGGAATGGAAACAGATGAGTTTCAGAGGGGATGAGAATTTCTAATTGTGTAACGGTTGAGAGCTTTTTTTCGTTATTATGTCCTTTTTATGAGTATTAGGTCGCTCTTGAAATTTGAAACAGATAAAATAAACATATAGTTTAGGATAAGTAATCCGCCTACATACTATAGACACTTCCCCGGCTCCACTTTACGGAAAAGCTTTAATTAGAGCTTAAAGCTTTAAGTACCTAACTAAAAAATGAGAAAAATATATGTCAAAATTTTCCAAATCATTTTCTCTTGATTACAAGAGAGTTAATCCGAAACGTGACTGTATAAGCAAGACTAATATCATTTTTTAAGTGTCCGGAAATTTTTATTTTTACTGCATGATAAATTGCATTTTAATGTATGTTTATAAATTTGTGTCAATTTTGCTTAAACAAAAATGAAAAAACTCTTTTGGATTAAATTGGCTGAAGCATAGTCCAAACGTTCTTTTTTCATTTTGGCTTCGTCCGAATTCAATATCACTTCTAGAGCGTCCTCGATTGTTTTTTTCTAATTCGTAGACGATGAACTATATTTTGATGTCTATTCAACAGTTTTTTCTAAAAGTCATTATAGGAACATGTAAAAGAATTTTTTGCCCAAAATACCTCAAGTTACTTTTTTAAATTAAAAAAAAAAAAAAAAAAATTTATATAACACAATCGAATCTAATTTGATTACTTATTACAACGAATAAGAGGAAAGAGGCGAAAATTAGTCGGACCATCTGTCATTTATATGTGAAAATTAGTCTTGTATACATTGAAACTTGTACTTAGCAGTTACTTTATTTTTCTTATTTTTTTCTCTTCTGATACCTTGAATTTTTACATTCTTTTTTTGTATTCTAATCTTGCCTTACTAGCGGAAATATCCTATTTACTGGCATTGCTTTGAAAAAATGTACTGTACTTATGGTAATTGTTAAATTAGCGTAGCTAAAACTCTCGCTTCCTAAATTACAATAATAAGTAGTGATTTTATTAAAATTTATCAATCTTCAAGCTAATTTTTGATACGCGATTTTTTTAATCAAGTAAAACGGTGTAACTTTTTAATTTTTCAGTTAAAACTATCAATATCTTATTACGTTAACAACAAACTAATCAATAAACATGACACCTATCACGCCTCCTGTACTATTAAAAAAAAGAATCACAACTGGGCAAACAACATGCATCGCGGCTATACCTGTATACCACGCGGCTCGTACCTGAGCCGAAAATACCCCCGATCGCGATCCGATTAGCCCGCTAATTATAATGTCGCAGCTGCGCGTCGGTCGGAGAAGTTGCGAGCAAGCGCAACAATGATTGGCAGGGGGATCGAACGCGCCGCCAAAAATGTAGGTCTCGATCGCATAGAGCTTGCAAGCGTACGCGCACGGGCAGCAGATATCCTTGATCGCGTCGATCGATCGATATTAAAAATAATATAGATCAGCGAGTGTGTGATGTATGTGTGTGTGTACAGAGAGAGCGCCGTGATAGATGTGCCAAGTTGATGCGTACGTTCGGTCGATACGATATAAAAATGTGCTTGGGCCACGAAAGAGCGTGAAAAATGGGCTTCAAATAAATTAATAAGATATCGCGAGAGTAAAAGATTTTTGTTATATTAAATTTTCGAAGAGTTATACAGCGGTGAATTATGACATGCAGATTGTAAAATATGCTGATTTTAATTTTACTTTTGATTTATATTGAAGATTATATAAAAGTGCTATGATTTTTATAAAGTTGTTTTACGTGTAATAAGTATTGCTTTTTCATTTTATAGGGCGGAGTGGCTTTCATCTGTTGGCAGTCCAGAGAGTAAAATACACCACTGTGAATTCAAAGATCTGTGCAGTGTGCAAAAGCCAGGCTACAAGGGTTTCGAAGTACGCTTCTAAACGAAAGTATGTTTCAAAACCGTCGAGAAAAGAGCCAGGAAACGACTTGCCAGTCACCCAAAGATGATCGAAATAAGCAGAGCATGATGGTGATGAAGATTCAGTGAGCCGTTTAAAGACACTTATATGTACATAAGGAAATGTATATATGTATTTTGATCATGTCTGCGTCGATCTGCTTATACATATACAAAAGTTCAACACTTGACTTGTACAGACGTCTGAATATGTGGTGTGAATGTTGCTTGCGAGTGTCAATTGACTATAAAAATACAGGGAAGATAATTAAATTAAAACTCGTGTGAATGTTTTATGCGAACTATTTTAATTTATTGTATCAGAGAGGAAAGAGCCGATTTGTTATTACTGGAGTTGCGCCTTATTTTTACAAAATAAACTAGTACAAAAAACGAAACGCTCGCCTTCTTTTTTTATAAAAACGTATTATGACTTTCGGTCGGAATTTTGATTTTTTTTTCCTTTAGTGAGTTCAGCTATATTTTCCTTCGTTGTATACCTTCTAAACTTTTTCTAAGTGCGTATATATAAGACTAGAGATGTGCAGGAGAACAATTCGAATTGTGAGAGTGAAATGATACACATTGACGTAGACAATCAGATTTTCGGAAATTCAACGTATTTATCGAACGGCTAGCTATTAACAAAAGTTATCCCTAGGTATATACATATACAACGTGTTACATATAATTAATAATAGCACGCGCGAAAATTGACACAGGGCATAAACTCTGTTTTTTTTACAGATAACAAGATAAAAGGTGGACTTAGCAAATATATCAAAACACTTGAAAATGTACAAATTGAGTTTTCATTAAATGCTTTGTAAGAGCAGGAATACAACTGAAAATTCATTTATAATACTACCAATCTTGGCGTACCTAATCTCCAGCAACGCACATTACTGGCAATAATTTCGAACAAAAATTAATTATCGGCTTATGTTTCTCGAAGTTTCGCCTTCATAAATAAACGTAGCGTCCAGCATTAATTGAGCGATATGATATTCATTGTGAGTCTCTGGAAGGCTTCTGTTTATTTTCTTCACCAATTCTATAGTATCGTCGTTGGTGCAATTAGTTAAAACTGAGCTCGAAGAATCCTTCAAATAATAAAAATATAATTATTAATAGCTATTATAATATTTATGAAAATAGATTATAAACTTATAAGAAATATTTCATTAAACTAACCGATTTTTTAAGATTTCGTAGATATGTTGTGAGAGTAGGACTTATCCTTGATACCTCCTCTAAGAGATCAGGTACTTTGGATAAATAAGCCATCATACGGCCGCCTGCGATTGGGAGAAGATTATCACATAGTTTTTCCAAGTCAGACACGGATATGAGAACCTGTGCATGTAAAAAATAAATTTAAAAGACAGATTTGGTTAAACATTGACTTTTATATTAAAATGCTTAAAATACCTCTTCAGCCAATCTGTCAAATCCATTTATGTACAATTGACAAACCTGATGAATTCTCAATTCATCATTATTAATTTTCCAAGTTGTTGCCAAATTTTGACTCTTGGTCATCCAAAAAATAGCTTGAGATGAACTGAAGCCATCTGGTTCCGAGGTTTCTTGATGAATCGACTCCATGGAAGCTGTGATGACGCGGCACAGAAAATCTACACGAGAATTATCTCTTTTCTCGTCTTTATACCACGGAATCATCGTTTTATCGTTTATGTCTTGGAAGAAATATTGATGAGCCTAATAAA
The DNA here is from genome assembly GCA_030522905.1 of Torymus flavipes. Classification (NCBI taxonomy): domain Eukaryota; kingdom Metazoa; phylum Arthropoda; class Insecta; order Hymenoptera; family Torymidae; genus Torymus; species Torymus flavipes. Next base: position 2,094 of record JAPYZO010003684.1, on the reverse strand, counting down.
AATATATCAAATTTATTTATCGTACTCTAGATAATGAATAATGTTTCTAAAAAATTGAATTATTTACCATTGAATCAAATAATGATGTTATTGGCTTTGAAAATTTCAAGTTAAAATAAGCAATCATGTGGAGTACATTTGCTAATTGGAAGTGCAGAAGCAGTAAGTCGTACCCAGCTGGCGACTGAGATATTGCTAAAACGGCAAGGGGCTGGGGACCTGGACCACCTGAATGTCCTTCCCACAGTTCTTCAGATCTGACAAACGAGCAGTTTTCTTCTTCCAACACTTCAGCCTAGAATAAGTTCGGAATGTTTGGATAAATATTTAATTAATAAAACGAAAAAAATAACTTCATATGAGATTAACTTACATCTAAAAATATGTCTAAAAATGTAACACAATGTTGTAAGAATGTCGTCAGTTGAGTATCTGAAAGTCCAACATCCTGCATACACAGTCTTTCTTTAGGCAACTTCCCCATTTTATTAATGAGCTTTCCAGCACTTTCCATTCTTTTCTTCAAATGTAGAGTCCAAAGAAGGCAACATACTCCTGCATTAAAAAATGTAATGCCACTTAAATTTTAAATAATTAAATAGAAAGTTAATTAATGTTTCCTTTATAATATACCATGACGAGCGCGTCTCAGAGGAATTCGCCGTAGCACAGATAGAGCGGCTTCCAATGCATCCAAACGCGTAATATCTTTATTCCAAGAAACAATAAACTCCCACGTTAAATTTGCAAGCAAAACACTGCTAGTTAAACTGTACGGGAAATGCCGTTTGAGCATTGATATCTTATCTGCAAAAAAGAAAAATATTAACATTTTAGAGTTAAGTAATTACTCTCTTTATGTTTTAAGAAGTACCTAGAATAACTGTAAGTGCGGTTTGGTCAGCTTTAGCTTCGCTACCGATTTCGACAGAAACTGATAATAGAGATTTTGAGTCTTGTTGCAACAATTCTACTGCTTTCGCTTCGTCTAAAGATCCAGCGACTTTTAACGAATCTATCGATAATTGCAATTGATCGAATTCGATATCCGTGGTATCTATCAATCGCGTAGGATTAACTCCCGCTGAACTAAGCCATCTCGCTACTATTTCTGATACGGATCCTATAAATTTTTTTTTACGTAAATAGTACAAGATTTATTTTGTTATTGTCATACTAGAAAACGATTATTTTACCTTTTCCTTTAGAAAGAACCTGACCTAATGAAACATTAATTCCTTCGTAAGGTAAAGCGTAAAACGTAGTGGAGTCATCTAACAACGGAGGATTACTAAAATAAAAGAGTTATATGATTCTTTTAATTTTGTGAATCAAAATTTACCATCACGAAGTGAATTAAAAAATAATTACCTAACAACAGCATCTAGAATAGCAATGTCTTCCAAGTTGCCAATCAGCCAAGAAAATTGACAGGACTCTCTGCTTACATTTTCCCAATCGCTAATATTACTAACCGTTTCTTCTTCAGGAGATGAATTTTCATCTTTATCATCATCTTCTTCCATTTTTTCCGGTTGGTTACCATTCTTTTCGTCGTCCTTTTCATTTCCATTATCATCTTTATCATCTTTACTATTAGTTAGTAATCTATCTTTATTTCTTTGCATTGACACTGATACTGCTCTACAAGCCATTGCTGCAGTTAAGGCATTAAAAGGATTGTCAGAATCTATCAAAATATTTCTAACATCTTTCCACCATTGTGAATATTCATTATAACCGGCATATATTTCTTCAGCATCTACAATAATAATTTAATTTTATTATGTTAAAATAAATAACTTTAGTGTTATGCATAATAAGCTATAACATACCATTTAAAGAGCAGATAGCATTAAGTAACTTTGTAAAATTTATCAGTTCGATTTCCAAAGATGTACCTATCTTTTTATTTAACCAGTAAAGCAAGGCAAATTCTATCAAGACTTTTGGCTGAATATCGCTATTAAATGCATAATCCTGCCATTTAGAAACCGGATCGTTTGAATACATCCATCCTTGGAATATTAATTTTGCTAAGAAAATAAAATATTTTTATTTATTGAATTTTAAATATAGTATATTACGTACCTA
>JAPYZO010003682.1:0-12258 GCA_030522905.1 Torymus flavipes | reverse complement strand
GCCGCAAAAGGTTTACATAGGTATACGCAATGCGACAGGACGTCAGCTCGCGCTCGCACCATCGCGACCGGATGTGAATATCGATGCGTCGGCCGTTGCGAAAGGATTTTTCGTTGGCCCGCGCATTGGTAACGGCGCGAGACTTCAAAGGAATCTATGGCTTGCAATTACGAGAGATAGCGAAAAAGAAAGAAAAAAATTATTCACGCGGTTTCGCGTGCAGGCTGATCTGGCGATACGGGAACGCGCACGTGTGTACATATATATAGCGGAGGAGAAGGAGGAGAGTAAAAATGTGGAATATGCAATTGCGATGTATAAGTCAAGGCAAAGTATTGTAATTTATAATGAAGGAAAGAGAAAGAGAGAAAGAGGGAAAAGGGGAGAAAATGCGAACAGAGGTACATACATATATATAAAACGAGACTTTACGTATTGTAGAGAAAGAGATTGAGAGAGAGTTCTGTAAGATAGTATTCGTGTACATATCGTGCGAAAGGGAGGGGACGAATGTGAAATAAATGACAATTATTATTATTATTATTGCTTGCGACGTCTCTCTTTCTCTCTCCCTCTTTCTCTTTTTTGCTCGCTCTCCGGCGCATACATTATACATATATTATAAGTTTAGTTAGTTTTGTAATAACTGAATCACTATCTGCATGAGCGCATATCCTTCGGGGCTCTGCCGTCGGCCGGACTCGTAAAGGAGCTTTCCTTCGATCGTTTTTGCCTCGAACCTATGAATAATTTACGATTTTCATGGATTTTCCAGCCAGTCGTCTCGTAAATCGTCAGTTATAATACTCGCGCCGCGACGTCTTGATTGTTTCATTTTAAGTGGATTAAAATATAAATTGCATCAAGGTATACATACAGGTATATAGGTGGGCCGTTGCTTCGGAAGTAATGTTAAACGTGATATTTAAGAATCGAAATTGATTCAATCAAAGGAATTAAAAGTAACTTACTTTACTTTTGGCGTGTATTTATTTATTTATTGTTGAAATTGGAACGAAAGTGCTCGGGGAAAGCCATCGGCGTGCTCGGGTTCGGTTGACGGCAAGCCAGTTGATTCATATCTATAAATCGTTTATAAGGAAAAGACGAGATTTTATACTGTTATCTACTTAAAACTTTGACGTACTTTTTAATTCGAAATGAAGTGTGCAGAAATATATATATATAAATAATAAAATTTATTAATGTATATATAAATATGCAATCACGTACGCACATATTTGCTCGGCATATCGCGGAAAAAAAAATAATTCGAGCTTGAAAAGCTCGAAGCGTTGTATAGTTGTAAAAGGTCGTATAAATATTTAAAAAAAGGTGTGTCGTAAAAAAAATGGAAGAAATAAGAACGAACGAAAGAATAATAATCTAAAGCGTCGCCCCGTCATATCTCGCAAAACAGAGTCTGACACACACCTTCTAACTTTGCACGAGCAGCGTAATATTATACATATAAAAATAGTTACTATCGGTACGGTACTCAATACGAAATGAAAAAAAAAATAAAAAATAAAAACACACATTATCGAATAATATAAAAATGAAGTAAATAATTACAATCAATGTACTGGGTGGTCCTAGGCAATGTTACAATTAGAAAAGTTTATGTCGTTTTAAGAGTCATAGTAATAACTATTAGTGAAAATAATATTGAAAATAATTATTATTATTATTATTATAATAATTAACGAAGTGGAAAGGTAAAAGAACGATGAGATAAAATTTTACGCCTTTTTCGCTACAGGATCACCCTATACGTATTAATTGGTATGCCTGTCAATTATAATATTAAATTCGATTCTACGTGAATTTCTTCGCCTTTTAGTGACGAGTCAGCCCAAACTCCTAAGTGCCGTCGTCGTCGTCGTCATCGCCTTCTTCTTCTCCTTCTTCTCGATCGAGCATCGTGACGTCCGCGAGTGACGTCGGTAGAGATCGAGGGAGGAGAAACCCTATGATTGCATCCGGAAGCAATTTTCTTTTTTAAATTTATATATCACGGTAACGCTATACCGACGTATTTGCAAATTTCCTGAGATATGCATCAGTATTATCAACACGTCAACAATAAATCCATTAAATTTGACTGGAGTTATATTTTTCATGCACAACGCGTTAATCAGTTTAATAAGTAATGAGTGATGATGTTTTTCGATAAGAATAGATTATGACCGTCTCGTGCCCTCAATTTCATATATAGACGTTCCCGTTTCTCTATTTCACATTTCTATTATGGTTAATTTGAAGATTTTATTATTTACTCATCACAAATTTATATCGTCTGTTATTCAGAATAATGAAACATAACTGATAGATTTATAAAGACTGCCCGCATTATATTCACTCCACATTCTCACTTAAAACTAATAAGTTCAAATAAACAAAGAAACGTATAACAATGAACCCTTGCGCTAATCCAATACGCTGACGTATAAGGAGCGGATGAAAAAAAAGTATATATATTATATATATGTATACATATATAACGCACCTTGGTTTCAGCGTATAATCTGTGATAATATAGGAAAGTAGTCGACTATAGAAAATAATTTATATTACGGTTAAAAGATCAAAGTATAAAGTTACGTAGTGCACCTCCTATTTGACTCGCGAGCTATATCTCAGGAAATCTGCTGCATTTATATCTTATCCGCGCAGATTCAATTACAAATAAAACACTCACACGTCACGCCTCGACTCGGCGATCTCGCACTCGACGACAGCACAATTAGAAGCTCCCAACAGACGAACCGATTTTTCGTCGACCGCCGGGGATAGCTGCCAGGCATCGACGACGCAACGGCGGCACAGCTGGACCGGAGTTTTTTTCGACTTTGTTAAAACGAACTTTTCGATACTTTACGACTGTAGGGGATACGGCCTATTAAACGATTCTTCGCAAAGTCTTATAATGCATAACGTGCGCGCACGCAATGTCTCTCGCCGTGGATTACACATACAATCAGGAAAATAATTGGTTTTTCAGCCGCTAAAGCGATGATTCCTAGCGGCGGGAGGCCAAACGCCAAAGTATACGCGCGGGCTAGCGTGCGCGCGTGTGGTTTAATCGAAAAGTGACTTTTTAGAATTACGACTATATACATTCGTGTAGTGATATACATCGTAATACTGAATAATAATCTATTTCGAATTCGACTGATCGACACGTAGCAGAAAGATAATATGAGGGGAAAAAAAAGTAAACAAAAAAACATATATATCCCATATTTTTCTCGATGTTAAGCTTTTCCTCAGACGTCTGGAGTACGATCTAAACGAACGTAACGAAAAATAAAAGAAACTTGACACAAAAGCTGAATTTTCATTGACTCGTTGTGCGATTGTGCGCCGAGCGTAATTGTACATATATAATACATGTATAGACGCGAAAGAATTAAGCGATAATCTCATGCGATCCAGTTTTCTGACGTACGTACACATACACACAGAGATACTATGATTGCAGTTCTCGTGCCAGATTCGGAAGCGAGAAAAGAACGCAGAACGTCAACCAAACGATGCAGTTTTTATTTTATTTCGATTGTATGCAATCTCGTCGCGTTTCTCATCTCGATTATGCACAACCTTACGTCACTTTGTAGAGATTAAACCGAGCACAATAAATTCAATACTTGAAAAATAAATGAAAACTGCTCGTTCCTGCTGCTGATAATATTTATCACTATTTACCGCAACGACACGAATATTTATATGATACATTTATATAATTCCCGACATCATCGGTTTTTCTATGATCATTTCTTATATTATACAATAGAACGTCGATTAAGTAGTACCTTACATTTAACTACGCGTCGCCAACTTTTATAAGACTACTTAGACGAGCGAATCTCGCTACATTGTAACATTTTCTCGTTTTCTATACAGCGGTTGACGTTCTAGCTGTTACGACGTGCACGTGCGTGAACGGGATTGGAGCGCGAAATTAATTACCGGGGAGAAGCCGCTAGACCAATTTCGAACGCTCAGCCAAAGTCGATTAAACAAGTTCCGCGCGTGCAAAAATAAAGCAGCGCAGCACTCGCAATTAAGCTCCATGGTGTACCGCAAAACTCCCCGGAAGACTAACACCAGCAAGCGTATTTTAATACTTTCCACCACCCCAACGTTCGTTTGTGAATAACCATAACACACGCTCGTAAAATGTTTTTATGACATTTTCACTGCCGCTTTTACTTTGTAAAACTGACGAAAGTATAACTATCCTGATTAGTACTGTATTAACAAACCGGGGAAAAATGCTGTACACGAAAATAACATATATAATATGCTCGATGAAGCAAAGCATACACGTTCGTTTATTCCGAGGTTTATTTAGATTGGTTCGAAAGCGCGTTATGTACACTATCAAATTAATTGCTTGATCAAAGCAAAGTTTATCTGTTTCCTCCGTGAGGTATTCACCTATCCTAAAAAAGACTGTACTACTCTTCGCAAAACGAAACAAAGAAAATAAAAAACAAAAAAAATCGAGAAATACCAAACGAAACAGTAAAGAGAAAACATGATCGTTCAGCCAAAGCAAACGAGTCAAAGAAAAGGAGAAAATTTAAAATCAAAATGTGAATGAATGAGCGAACAATCGAGGCGTCAATTTTTCATACTCGAATGCATATAAGTAGACATAATCATCGCGATTAACCGAATGTGAGAGAGAGAAAGAAGCGAAAAAATATCAGTAATCGACGAGAGATTGTGTCCTCGGCAAAAAAGTTTAACTTTCCATTGTAAATACAGTACCGCCGTATACCGATCGTTCTTTTTTAAATAAAAAAAATCACGCGAATTTATTCTCGATAGACTACTATAATTAAGGTGACACGAAAGAGACCGACTTTTTCCAAGTGGACGAGAATAAATGGAGGGAAAAAAGGCGTTGAGTTCTCGTGCACAATGAATTAAGCAACTAATGCTTCGAAAGAGTTTAAACGGCTGTTCCATATTTCTGTATTAAAGGAAAACGAGAAAACGAAGGGGGAGAGAAAACTGTCGACGATCGCTTCCCCGTTTGCGCGCTTACATTACACAGACAAACATATACGTGCACACTTATACGACACGATGCGAGGTGAATAAATGAAAGAATTTTTACACGTACCTGTGAAGCGAATGAAATGAGAGCAAGGGAGGCGAGGAAACGACCGTCGAGATGTATTATGTATAGAGATTAACTAAAAGGTCGCAGTGGATGCTTGCATGACGAGTTTAGTTTCGTACCACTTCGTACTCATTGTTGAAGGAATAGAAAAAAGGGGAATAAACAAGAAATACAAGATCTTCCGTTGGTCGATGTTAACGAAGAACGCTCAAACGCAAAACGAAATGGTCGATCTATCTTTGATTCTCCCTCTACGTGACAGTGTGCCAATAAAGAATACAAAAAAAAAACAGAAATGCATTCTATATACGTATCGCCTAAAATGAGAAAGGAAATAAAAAAAAACGTTCGTCGAAAATCTTCTCGTTTTTTGTCAATTTTGTTTCAAATTTTTTTTTTTTACATTGTACGTCGTGTTAACTTTATTCCGAGCTTCATGCTAAGCCGATATATTCGCCTCGCTGCTTCCGTGCTCGCGTATACGCCTCTGCGTACGCTTTATTTTTTTCTGTTGACCATCACGCACGCGCAGCGCAGCGAATATTCCTTGGCAGAAAGCTGGAATGACTTTTTGTTGCCAAAGACAATTTTTTTTTCTTTAATTATATTATTATTATTATTATTATATTTTACGTTGTGTATATTTGTTTTTTGAGTTTAACGTCGCCCAGCAATAATTGTAGGAGGGATCAATGATTTGTGGCGCCGCGTCCAAAGTGCTTCGACTCATGTATATTTTTATCATTACTTACATGTAATTTTCCCCGAGACTTCCTTTGAGAAAACATATGTGTAACGATAATTCATTCATTTTTTCATCATATTATTATTATTATTATTATTTTCGACTTCAATCTACTTAAGCGCGTAATTTTCCGTTAACTGTAATATTCATGTCTATTCGCTATAAGTACGTATTATATTATAATTACGTGCCTTTTGTATATTTTTCATTGGCCTAAGTGAGCCACGATATATATTATATTTATAATACGACACGCAACGATATATTATGTAATATCGATTGAGCTGTATCAATTTATTTTATACACTTTTTAGGAAGATTATGTATCGCAGCTGTTATTATTTTATTAAATCCTGCCATATTCTAATTGTACCGAAAGTTTTTATTTTCACATTTATTTTCATTTTCCATTCATCGCGAACACTTGGATTACTTTTTTATACTGAAACATCAACGCTTTTTACTCAATTGCGCCAAATTCGTAACAAATATTAACGTTTAAAGGTGACCAACAAAAGCGACATTCTTATTTTTATAGCTAATTAGTAATTAAAACTCGTAAATAAATAATTAAAATGTCAATGTATTATGACATTAAAAGAGAAAATCATTCAATGAATGAGACTCGAATAAAATACTTTACATTTATTAAGTATTAGTTTAAAAAAAAAAGTTGGTCAGCGAGTATTTACGAACGAGTAAAAAGTTGAGTAAAACAGAGTAGAAAAGTATCCGTGTTTGCTTCCACGCAATCATTTGCAATTTCGTTCTGGTAAGTTTTATTTCATTTGTTTTAGTTTGTCCATCCTAATTTTCAATTACTAACTCTAACACCACTAATTCTCTATACTTCTATCTTCATCTCCACGATAAAATAAGTAAATAAAAGCAGAATGGAAACGTGTGTGATTTTCACCGTTGGTAAAATGAAAAAAAAATCGCTGTGTCGGCTTAATCGAATGCTCATATCTGCATGTGTCTAGTTGTACAAAATAAATAAAGAAAAAACGTAAATGAGTGAAAAAAGTTACACTGCTCTAAAAATGAATCCTGTATCATAAGAACGATTTGTATAATCGAATAAAAGAGCGAGTGGATTCGTTAGGAAAATGAATAAAAAAAAACTGTTTGACTTTTTAACTCATGTTGAGTTTTATTGCTCGAGTGAAAGCGCTTTGTTGCGGAAGGTTCATGCGCGTGTGCGGCGCTCCGCTTTGACAAATTCGCGAGCGCGAGGAGAAACACTGCATACCGACGTCGACGAGGCCCGAGGATCGCTTTTGGACGAAAGAACGCCGAGCAAACGAGGATGAGTGAATTAGTAGCGGGGGCGAGTGAGTATAGCGCGAGTCGAAAAAAGCCACTGAATACGCAAGAGTTATATTGTAAATAGTCGAAAGTCTTCGCGTGGATTAACGAGTGCGGTTCTCTTTTGTATGACACGAGTATCGTATTTTTTTACAAACACGGATGCTTTGTTATTCGACGGTTCTTTGGTGAATGGGGAAAGGGAAAATGAAGCGTAGGCGCGTATTTCATTGTATTTGATTTTCAAAGAAAGACAAGACGCAGAGAGTGATGTATAAACGTGTGAGTGAGTGAGACTGATTTCGGAGCCGTTCCAGAGGCGATCCCTTCGTCGCTAACGCTCGTGATTGTTCTAGATTGATATATGAGCATTACTATGTCTACATTCCTTTAACGAATCTACCACTATTACTTTACGAAGCTATCTGTATATACAAATTTTATATTCCTGCGAAAAATATGAAAAAAATAAATAAATAAAAAGAAAAACATGTCAAAACATCTTTGCAATTCATTGACTTTGTAGTGACAAGCTCATTTGTTGTAAATAAACATAATTTTCGAATTTTTCAATAAAAAATTTTAAAAATCACTAATACGTATGTTATTTTCTTCTGTACTAATACTGCATGGTTCTTTACAAGGACGTCTCTTTTTTTCCTTTAACTTTAGTTTTACGCTCTATTATCTTTTTACACGTTATATTGCAATACCAATAATAATAAAAATAACAACAAAAACTAACTATTGTATTAAAATGAATATAATAAAAGAAGTAATTAGATAAGTTATTTTAAAATTCCTAATTAATTCATAATCTATATTTGTTTTGTGCTATTTTTTATTTTGATAATAAAAGTTATTTACAATATTTATTAAATACTACAATCTTTATTATCTTTTTTTTAAATTACATAGTAAATCGTACAAAATGTATGAATCACTTATTTTTGTCTACTTTTTTGTAACAAATTACAATTTATAACAACGAATCAAATCTACAAGAATCTTAATGTTAACACCGAAGAAGACAAGACCAGCAGCCCAAATGTAATAAAAGGAATTGAATCCCTTAAATTCTAATAGGTAGGCAGCAAACAACCACACACTTTGACTCATTATCCAAGCAGCCAGCAGTACAACTGTCCTCGTAATACTTATTTTTAAGTATGGCAAACAAATTGGAAGTAACGACAAAAACCAGAAAAAGTATTGAGATGTCATGACTGGATTGAATGTGACCATTGTGATAGCTTGAGTGAAAAATGCAAATGGTAACTTCTCCTTTGTTGAATAGCGAAATGCTAAAGTGATCAATATAAAAATTTGTGGTAAAAGAGTTAAGAATTTTTGTATAAAAGCAGCTCCTCCATTTGCTGAAAGATAAAGCATGTAAAAGAATACAGAAAAATTGTGCCTAACATCTTTTCTGACCAGATGATAAATAAGACTCTCATCCAAAAATCTTTTTCCATAAAATGCATAACATAAAGTTGTTAAATCAAATAAAGCTAATGCGCATGGCACCACCAACTTCATCTGTCTTCGATTAGGTATGAATGAATTCTTTTCTTGTAGATAAAGATACATAACCAGACTAAATGTAACAGGATAAAGTCTGAAATGTATTGATAAGGCATGAACTATACCAGCCATAATTAGTTTATCATTTTGTAATAAATACAAAGTCCATAAAACTAGATACACAGCCACAGAATCTGCATTTCCTCTTGTCGATATGACTATAGCCAGAGGGTTGTACAACCACAAGAGTGCACAAAGATTAGCAGTTTGTTGCTTGAAATTTTGACATAAAAGAATTTTCCTCATTATTTTAGCAACCAATATGTCTACTAATGAGAAAAAAACCTTCCCACAATCTTGGTGTAAATATACATTTGGTACCATTAGCATAGCTAATAATGGTGTGTACCTATAAGTATGCCGTTCATAAGGGGATCCCCCTTTAGTTATATATCGAGCTGCATCGGTATATACTTTATAATCAACATCAGTATAAGGTACCTTAAAGTATTGATCGTGATAGTTTGCATATGTTATAAGAAGAAGCCTCTCTACGAAAGCAATTGCACAATGTAATTGGAAGGAAATCATTGTGTTAGATTGTATTATTTTCTTCTTTGGCATAGCCTTGCTATTTTTGTTACTAAGTGTAGTATGCTTTGTCATTTTGAAAATTTATGAAATTATTTTTATAGTTTAATTTTATTTTGTGCTGCTGCTTTTACAAGACAAGCTTTAAATTTATCAAATTCTTGTTTACAATCATTCTTCTGCAAATCTGATTTCTTCAAAACACACGCTGCATACTGCGAAGCTGATTCTCGACACTGTAATACTAATGCTGGGTATTTTCTAAATCTTTCTCTAGCACTTTTTACTGCATCCATCTTTTAGTATACTGGTACTGGTATTTATTTTTCACCTACTTTCAAAGCACTTAAAGTTGTTTTCAAATCTTGAAATTCATCGTCATTATGAGTAGCACTATAAATCATTGGTGCCCATGTCAGTGAACACCCGATAACAATTCCAACCGCACAAAAATATCCAGGATAACGTTGCAGCAAGGATCTCTTTCCTAAAACTTTTCTTTTAGGGTCCATTATTTATTTTACAGCTTTTTTCTGGAACATACAATTATGATATTGTAGTACATTTGAATCCTGAGTTGGATACTAAATATTTCTAATTTAATCTTTGAAGATTCAATAAAATTTTAATACAATGAGAATTAATAAATTATTCTACAGCTTAACTTTTAATAATAGAAGTGTAATGACTATGAATTTTCTTGCATAAAAAATATTTTAAAAATGCTGATAGAAAAAGTAATGAAATAATACTAGATAAATAAAACTTACATAATCCACAGTATTGTGCTCATATGGCTTCGAGATGTCAATTCCTTCACAGACAAGAGAAACAGAAGAGTTTTTTATACAACACTGTCTCAATTCTTCAACAACACCTTCGCATTTAGAAGGCTGATACACATTATCTACATATATTAATTAAAAGGTCATTTATTACTGGAATACAAAATTTTAGGTTACATTTACAAAAAGTTGGGAAAACTAACCTTTCAGGCACGTTTGTAGTTTACATGCCAGTTTTTTGCAAGGATCAAAAGTTGTCATTAATATACCTGAAAAAGCAAATGAATATAAATTTATGGATTAAATAAATATCTAAAAAGCCGCATACTTATTATCACACTACGTACTACGTAGTGTGTCCGTCAGTCCGTGTGACTACCTACGTTGATATAGAGATTAAGTTTAAGAGATAAACTATTTTATTGAAGGGCCGGTATTGTAGAACATAACGTAACCTACTAATGCTGTTTACTTATAAGATAACGTAGAAAACTAACGTTTGAGTGCTGAAAAGGTAATATACCAACAAATGAGCATATAGTTTAGCTAAGTACTTACCTACTGTTAATAACAGATACCAACACCATTGATGATAAAGAACTTAGGTAAGCTATATGTGGTAAGATAGATTTCTTTAATTTTTATTTAATTCATCATTTTAGTTACCTATAATATTTTTCCAGATACTGTTGTACTACAGCAAACTTCTTTACTGATTGAAGCTATTTCCGTACAATGTGGTTCTGATCTGATGTTTGATAATTTTAGAATTTCCAATGCTATCTAAAATTCATTAATCGAATTGACTTTTTGAATAGGAAATTAATTCTGTATATAATCGATAAGTTAGCTTAGTATGTAGGTAACATTTTTATGTAATGATACATAATTTTGTTTATACTCTATTTGGACTCAGAAAACTTTGTATTGTTTATGGTGGATTTTTAAAACGTTAACTTAAATCTAGGACATATTGTTATATTGTCAATCTATCAAAAGAATTAATAAATTAATTTATTCAACAACAAATATACGAAATAATAATATAAATTATAATAACTTAATTTTTTGGTGTGCCACGCTTCTTTCGTAAATGTGTCGTATTTATAATTTTTTGGTAAGTATATTAGATAAACATCCTGAATATATAATTAAATTATTAAATAAAATTAACTAAGATATAAGATTACTATAAACTACTAAATTATAAGATTACTTTTAAACAATTCAGTCTTGAATTATGTAATACCATGATACTATATTTAATTATTAGTATGGAATTTTGTCGTTGTATTATCTGCATTCATTGAGTTACAAAAACAATCTATTTAAAAAAATTATTAATAAATAAAAGTTGTAGCTGAATAATTTGAAGTGCTGCAAATAAATTTTGGAAAAATCATAAAATGTCTTTGAAATGTTTTTCAAAGTGTAGATAAAGTTTTTACAGATGGTTTACTAAAAATCCAGTAAAATTATTTACTTACTAGGGAAAAGGGTAGCATAAAAACACAAAGTGAAAACCTTCAGAATTGAAAACTTTGCCGAGAGAAATTACAAAAGTTTCGGGACGAAAATCTTTAAAGAAAACAGTCCGTTTTTCCAACTAAAAAAACTAGTGATTCAATTACAACCTTCCTCAAAATTGTTCACAGAATTTTAATCCGCAAGTGTACCATTGTCGTGCGGGTCCTCTCAAAACACTCCTCGCTCCTCCCCTATATACTTATACCCTAACGCAGCAAGCGCGAATTCGTTCGTCGCTTCGAATTTCAATCCGCAACCTCTCGCTCCACTTTTCTCTCTCCTCTTATAAAGCCGTATGGAAGCCGAAACGTATCGTCATCGAAATCTTGAGAAAATATTTTCCTTTTCCCCTCGCCGCCCCGAAGATTCGATCTTGCTTTTGCTACTCTCCTTGCCATAGAGCATGAGTGAGAGAATCGCATCGCTTCAGCCCGCAATAGGGAAAAGCCCCTCTGCACCTCTATACGTGTGTGTCGGGAATGTGCGCGCGAGAAAGAGAACGCCTTCCTTTGTTGCGAGCCGCTTCGTCGTTGTCGTCCCCGTCAGCCGAAAAGTTTTTACCTGCCAGGCCGAATCTCTCGCGCTCGCGCTATGCCGAAAAGGAACGCACGCACGCCTTTGTCCCGTGCGCGCGCGCGCGC
>JAPYZO010003680.1:0-12288 GCA_030522905.1 Torymus flavipes | reverse complement strand
TAATTTATTTCAAATTAATAATGCAATATTAATAAGAATAAATTCTTTATTATTAATAATTGAAAATGATTATTATCGAAATAATTAAATAATCTTTGTTTTCATATTATAAAAACTAAAAATTAACTTGAATTCTAGCTAGCGGAAGCTACATCTGTATCCGTACCTATTCTGCCGCGTTCACTTATTGCTGATAGGCCATTTTTCTTTGAAACAGTCAAAAAAAGACCTAGTACACCTTTCTTCTCTGGATCTGTTTGTAATTTCGCCATATAAATTAATAACTTTTTCTTTTGGCTATCAGTAGAAATTATACTTGCTGTACTTTAGAACTAATGATATTTTTACACATCTTCCACACAAAACTCTTATGATACATCGTCGAAGTTAATTCTGAATCAAATAAAAAAAATTACAGAAAATCTTTTTTTTCTTGCAGCTATGGCGCCGACATATTCGTTTAAATGGCTATACAGTATAAAGGCAGATAGGCCATTTTTATTCCAAATGATTCAGGCTAAAACTAAAATATCGCTCTTCTCTGGAGCTGTTTTGAATCCCAATTATCCCATAAATTAAGCAATTTCCATTCACAAACAAACTTGTAAATTTAGAAAACCTAAACTTTTTAGACAATTGTTGTATTTTACCTCAAGCAGAGGAAATCATCATGTATCACTTTATACGTCATTAATACTCCAAATAAATCAGACTATCACTTGATATAATTAGTGATACTAGTAAATTCTATATTTTTCTTACAGTTGCCGTATTTGTAGAAATGGCTGCCTTTCAATATATTCCACCATCTCCAAGAATAATAGCTGATAGACCATTTTTCTTTGAAATAATTGATAATAAAACTGAAATGCCGCTTTTTATCGGATCAGTTATTGTTCCAAAAAATTAAGGTTTCGAATCAACCCCATAATCTGTAAACAGTAACTTAAATGTTCATAATGGCAGTTAAAAAATGAATCTTTCAAATCAACCATTTCGTGATTCATTCATTAGCTTAATCATTTACTATACCGTCAATTGAAAACGTGTGAGATACAGTAAATCATTTTTTTCTTACAGTTTTGGCAGTTAAAGTTCAATCCTTGTTGTATGCTCCGTCACGACCAACCATAATAGCTGATAGACCTTTTTTAATTCAAATAATTGACAATAGAAGCAAAATTCTGC
Source organism: Torymus flavipes (assembly GCA_030522905.1). Taxonomy (NCBI): domain Eukaryota; kingdom Metazoa; phylum Arthropoda; class Insecta; order Hymenoptera; family Torymidae; genus Torymus; species Torymus flavipes. The sequence continues at coordinate 11,100 of JAPYZO010003680.1, read as the reverse complement.
TCTTTACTGCATCAGTTATTAATCCATAAAATCAATTCTTTCAAATCGATCTCATGTCTTATAAACCGCAAAATTAAACGTTTATATTCATAACAATTAAAAAATACCACATGTACGTAACCTATGATTTTGGGACTCACATATACGCTAGCGCAGTTATATGTACTTACTTCACTAACAATGAAATGATACTATTTTATAGCTAAAAATTTAGCACTTTTTTACAAATCAAATAAATCATTAGCAAAATCGAAACGGTCATTCTATTATTTATCTTATAACTGTGGTAGTGGTATTATCAGTTTCTTAATCACAATAAACGTATACTTCCAACGTCTGTAATCTCTTTTCTTCAACATATTCTTTTCAACTCACGATCATACGCTCAGCAGTTTATCCTACCACCTCACTCTAATCATGAATCAAAATTAATTTTCGATACAATTAGTAATACAATGATTGTTTACTTTTTTTACAGCAGTACTTTTCGCATCATTTACGTCGGTTCACTTTAATCCGCCACCAATAATATTGCGCGCCAATAGACCATTTTTTTACCAAATAGTCCACAGCCGTAATAATGTACCTCTCTTCGTTGGAACCGTTTTTCAACCCAATATTTAAGTCTTTGACCAAACTAACATCCGACGGTCAATGTAGCATCAGGTTAGACAAACTGGCTGTGCAAAAACTTACCAGGGTTTTAAGAATATAAGTTTTGTGAAGTTTGCATATTTTATAAGCTTGACTGCAATTATACTTGAAAGTTTTGACCATGTAACTACTTATGGAATAAAAATACTTTATATGTTTGATTACACAACTATTACATTCGTAAAATAATTTCTCTGAAAATTTGGGAGTTTAGACGTTAACAAATAATATGAAATTAACATGCGATTCTCTTCATTTCCGGCACTATTTTAACGACATTTAACATTATTAATTTACTTTTTATTTATGATTAAAGTTTTATTGTAGCTTTAGTCGACGCTTCAATAATGCCTTACTAAATTTTCTAAGTCTCTTCATGACAGAGTAAAAACTTGGAATTAACGGTAATGTGGTTCTGGTGAAACACAATTAATTCAATAACAAATAATAAGTACCACTCACAACAAATAAGACTCTGAACGAGTACTAAATACTACCTTGTTTTCGTTATTTCTTTTTAGTGTCAAAGATACATCTTATTAGTGCAATTATCGAACCTATTCCGGTTCCGAAACTCCACGTAAATAGAGCTTTCCTGTTTACGATTGTCGACGGCAGGAGTGAAACGATCCTCTTCGCTGGCCACATCAAAAACCAATGAATTAATATCGGCGGAACAATAGCCTCGTACGACTGTGTTTCTCAGTATTTTGCCGTACGAATGCATTCTCCCACCAGTGATACTATTTACTTACCGTGTCATAAGTTCTTATAAGTGGAAAAATGTTTAAATTTTTAAGCACTCGGTTACAACAAATATACAAGACTTAAATTTTATGCTATTGACTGTAAAATGTTTCAAGGTACATGGTTACTATGTAAATATTTTTTTTCTATTATTTTTTCGGTTTTATGAAAATATATAGATATATTATACTTATATTGTCGTCATTATTTTCATTGTTCTATATATTACTATGAAAAGTCGTCTACCCGCCAACACGCGTGTTTTTATTGTCTCCGAACGTTGCTTAACTATATACTTATGTGAAGGACGCTAGGGGTATTTTCTTATTTTCACTTTTGCAATCGAAAAGTTTTATTAATAATCTTTGAACTTAAGATTATTAGTATTATTATTGCAGTTTACAAGTATAAACCTGCGGATACGATTTCAATTATTCCGACTATATGTAAGCTATGGTCTGCAACTTTATAGCTACAAACGAACCAAACTCTGTAATAGAAAGCACGCTCTTTTTGCATCTTAGAAATCTTCAACATCTTTACCCAATGACTTCAAATATAGAACGATGAGCATGAGAACACAACGGAGCATGTATTTTCCGAGCAATCATTATAGAATTACGAATCAAAATTAACGGTGAATTATTTCTTCAGGATTGGAGTACATGGTGTTGTTTTCGTTCGATAAGCCTAACGTACAGAATGTCAGAATCGAAAGACCATTCGTTTACCGAATAATAAATAAACAAAGCGGAATCATCCACTTCGCTGGATTAATTGTCGATCCGACAAGAAATTGATTTTTCTTTCAAATCCGTAAGCTGATGCTCTGCAAAGCCTCGTGCATACGATGATGAATATGAGCGACTGATTACTGACCGAATAAATAGTATTTCTTCTCAAGCATACCAGAAGAACTTCTCAAATAATCTTATGTTCACTTTTTAGTCTACCTTTGAAATCTGTAACTCCACTCATTAACGTTATTTGGTATATTAATACAAAATGTTCTTACGTCATACATTTAAATCTTTATAAATTAATCGCACTTAGACAAAAATAAAATTCTGCAGTTTTTATACTCAAATCTATAAATAAATATACATATAAAAAAAAATTTTAACGCTATATTATAATGCCAAATTAAATGATATTTCTAGACCAAGCAATTTTTCAAATTATTTACAATAACTAACTTAAACAATGCACATAACTATAGCACAAATACTACTTAATAATAGTATTACCTCTTTCAAAATCTGTTATATTAACAACAAGAAAACATATCGCACTAAATCAGTAATTCAAGACTTTGAGATTCATCGAAAAGTGATTAAACAATTAAACATAATAATGAAATGGTTGTGTTGACTTTTCTAGTTTTTCAAGAAGAGTTAATGGCTGCATCTTTTTCCTCTGAAGAAGAAATAATAATAAGAGTGGATAGATCATTTATTATTAAAATAACAAACCACAAGCTAAAAATTCCCCTCTTCATAGGGACAATCACCGATCCGAAGTGATATAAAATTTTAATTTAGTAATTGCTATATCTGAACATTAATTATGATATTAAAACCTACATTTGTACTAAAAAATACTGATTACATTTATGAAGTAAAAATAACTTATTCGATTCTGTTAAATAAAACATGTATAATAAAATATATAATAAATTGGAATTTTTCTTTTCCCGTCATTGAAAGCTCTTTTTTTATACTTATCTTAGTTCAAAACTATTTTACAAAATGATAATTAGAAACTGTCGAACTCTCTGTATTCCACAAATCAACAGTTAAGGGGGTTATCGTGATTTTAAAATCGGTTCACTATTTAATTATAATGTCAGAAGTTATTATAAAATATAATAATGTAAGTACACCCGGATAAAAAGGCAAATACTTTTTTAACCGGAAAAAAACTATTGTCATAACAAATTTTTAATCAAAGACGTAGATATTGTTCAATAAGTAAAATAGTTTCGCAACTAGTTGCCAACTTTTGATTTTTCATTCGATTTTAATGTTTAATGTCTCATTTTACTCCTTAAACATTTTAATATAGTATACGGAGCAACATGTAATTGTTTACACTGCAATACAGTATAAACTTGAATTTTATTGTGCTTAAACAATGGATTAAACGATGGGCCGTAGACAAATGTTGACGTAAAATGTTAAAATCGAATGAAAAATAAAACGTTGTCAAATTGCGAAAGTAGCTTTTTTAGTTATTGAACAATATCTGCGTCTTCGATTAACAATTTTTTATGACAATTTTGTCCGTTCAAAAAGTATTTGCCTTTCATATCCGGGTGTACTTACATTATATAATTTTAATAACTTATAACCCCCTTAAATTTTATTATCGATATTTTTCATTCTTCGGAACTCTCATTCTTTTCAATTTACAATTATAGCATTTGATTTTTGTATCTTATTACAAAAATCTTACAACGATCATTATTGTTGAACTCCAAACTTAAATTGAAAATTTTCTTCTTAAATTATTAGACTTCTTCTTATCTTGCTTTAAAACAGTATTGTAAAAATTATGTAAAAATATATAGTATATTGTGTATCTAGAGCGCAAAGTGGGCCTTTTTAGACCGAGTGTGGAGTTTGACAGCACGAGTCGCAGGTGAGCTAACACGAGCCGAAGGCGAGTGCGTTTTGCGAACCAAAGACGAGTACTGCAAACACATGAGGTCAAAAGCCCTACTAAGCCCTAGGTGCACACAATATTTTTTGTGACTCGTGTATTGATTTTCGGGGTTTTGAGCCTAAAAAGCAAGGCTAAATTGATTTTTGCTTTATACGACAACGAAATACTTGAAGTAATAAATAATAAAAAAACTTGTTAAAAATAATTAAAAATCGGTCACAAATTTTTGTAAATGTGAAGATGTTCATTTTCAATTAAAAATAGTATACTGGATTTATCTCTGAATAAAAAACTAATAAAAACCATGCATTCACAAATTTATAGTGAATTAAGTTTAATTTTTGCGACTTTACGGAATTTTAAAGTAGCGGGCGAATTTAAGTTCAACTTCAAAAGTATCTACAAAAAGATACTTATGCGCCCGCCAGGCAAATATAGTATTTTTTTATCCAATCGGTCGAAAAAAGTCACTTTAGGTCACCTCTTTTTAGGCCGAAAAATGACGAAAATCGTGTGCATGTGTTACACAAAAATAGTATGGCACCAAGTATGTACTAATGTAAATTCATTTTCAACAGTTGTGGTAATGCCTCCTGGAAGCTCTTTTGGACCTGTAATAAATCGAAAGATTACTACTTTAAGAGTGGACAAGCCGTTCTTGTTTAAAATTATAAACAACAAAATAAACTCGCAGATTTTTAGTGGGCATGTCATCTCCACTATCTAAGTAAATAATATAAGATGAAAATGTACTTTCGGCAAGTGATAATAGACGTATTTAAAAAAAAGATATTATTTTGTTCAATAAAAAACACGAACCTTCTTATTTCTATAAAATAATTCATACTTCAACTTTTTTATATTTCACTAAAGTATTACAGTGTGTTAATAAAATAGAAAAGTCCATCTCCATTCTACGTAATTATTCTTAATAATGGTCGCTGGACTGGGAACTGGTGTAAATCTACTACACCTATCTTAGAAAAATTGAAAGATATCAAACTAATTTTTCTCGAAAAACATCAATTTATAATCTCTTAGCATTAAATTTATTTTATTTTTTGCTACTTACCCCGATGTCATATACATACAATCGAAATGCATCCGACTAGAAACTCTCCTATTATCATCAATAATTATTTCGTTACTGGACAGGCCCTGCCGAAAACTTTTCTAAACCTTATTACATTGCAGTAGCTTATAAAGGCATTTTCGATTTATATTTATACATAGATATCGCAGTATTTCACATTATTTATCCCACAAGTCATATAGAAAGTAATAGCAGTGAAGTTTAAATCAATTCTGTACAAAGCGTTTCTTTATAGGATTGCAACCATCGTCGTTCGCCATCGATAGAATTCATTTCATTCCCTTAATTTTCGTCTTTCAGAATTTATAAAAATTTACAAAACAATAAGCACATGCCTATAATTGGAATAGGAAAGATAAAAAGGATATTGTAACTGCCAAATGCAAACATCACAATAAAATTAACATGCATATAAATTTTAAAGATAAATTTTAACTAATTCCAACCGATTTAATTGATAAAATGATTTACTCTAATAAAGCTTATAAGAAATAAATAGCATGCCAGTAGTGGGGCACATTTAAACATTAGAAATATTAGCGGGACCTATGGCTTTGACCTTGAAATAGGATTCACCGAGAGTAGATATTTTAACAATAGCGTACCAAAAGTATGCTACTAAACTTATGTTTCTATTTAACCTTTGACACCTATGAAATGAAACGATTTTTCATTTTGTTATATTAATCTTAAAAAGTAAATTCTTCGATAACGTTTTTTCAGTGACAGATTTCGACGAACGAATTGTCCCGAGACCTATAAGACCCAGTTTATTGCAAGTGAATAAACCCTTTTACTTTTCGATATTTGATGTTAAATCCAAAACTCATATCTTCAAAGGTCTGATTAGTGATCCAGTCAATTAATTATATTAGTAAGTATACGTACATGTAACAAAGTTAAAAGAAACACAAGTTTATTAGATATCTTTTTCTATGCTGTCACACATTAATAAAATAAAAATTCATCAAATTTTTTAAATTATGGATTCTTTTTCTATTTCTAAAACCTTTTCATTAAACAAAATAATAAGTATCGAGCAATTTTGCATAATTTCGAAAATGTTCTTCTTTTTTCTTCAAAAGTTACACATTACAGGAGATATATCTTTTGAAATTATAATAAGGGACCAAACCGTTGAAATTTTCCAAATCAACGTAATCTTTATTAGACAAAAAAACATAAATACATTATAAAACGTGTGAAAATTATTGCGCCCAGTTCGTCATTTGATGACACGTTATACAGTGTGATTACCTTTTTCTATAAAGTAGCCGTAGAGGTACTGTAATGAAGTCAATAATTATTATAGTTTCTTCAAACAAATTTTTAAAAGATCGAAATGTTTTAAGAATGTTTTTTCGGAATTTCTTTCAATAACTCGAGCATCACATGAAACATTTTGGAAATATTTCTGATTTGTCTATTTTCATTCATGGAGGTATAAAATTAAACATAATATATCATACAAATTGAGGTAACAGTAATCAAACACCAAAACTATGTAAATAAAAAAATCAGTCAACCAAATAGTGTACATATGTATATAATGCATGTACGTCTTGCAGAATTTTACTAAAGGATTCTTATCTTAAAGGCAAAGGTTTCTAAATATTTCCAAAACTATATTTGGTTCTCAGCAACTCTACACGGTTTCAGTATGAATGACGGAGCGACCGATCGCTATCTATAAAAAATTCCATATTAACATTTTTTCAGACTCTGAAGTGATGTACCGAACCACAGAATGGCTATTCATTGCAAAACTACCCTTTTACTTTTTTATATCCGACATCAAATTTGACACACCTATCTTCAAGGGCCACATTGTTGATCCGTCTAGACACGATTCGGAAGATAGTTAGCATCGTAATTATTTTTCCAAATATATCACAGCCATCAAATGTCAAACATAAATTCTGTTCGATATAGTACGTTTATCGTCGTGAAATAGAAAAAATTATTTATATTTATTATACCTAAGTATATTGTTATGTGTGAATGTAACAATATATTTATGAAATAAACCGTCTATAGTTACCTAAGGAATGGTAATAAAAGATTTTTCTACACTAGAATTTAGACTTGCGTGAATTTATTTTTAATTTATTTATCAAGTCCATTATTGACTCCTTTCCTAATCTGTGATCCCATTTCTACTTCAAATTATCTGCGTTTGCTTTAATCGAAATGAAAAAAATCTTTAAGATCTAAAACTGCATGAAAATAGTATCTGATAACCGCAGTTATACTAAACGCAATTTATTAGAATTTAGAATTTAGAAATTTAAAGGTAAAAACTAAAAACAACTTTGCTCGAAAATTGCATAACCATTGAAATAGCATTTATCTTTCTACTTGAAAGTAGAATTTGAAATCTAATATGTAGATTGTAAAGAGTAGTCTAATTCTCCAATGGCCCGTAATGAGAATCACGCTAATAACGTTTTTAAGAAGATGAATTGATAAATCGAATTCCTCCAGGTCGGAGATTTCGAGTGAAAATCCCCTTTGTTTTTTTTTGTAACAATACACTTTGTCACACTTTTTATAATGTTTATTAAGAAAATAAATGTCGTGTTATTGAGTTTATATGAAAAGAGAAATAAAGTTGATAAAATAAAAGTATACTTAATTGTTGGCCCTTGATTAACGTTTGATTAAGCAGTAATCAACGTACATAAAATTAACGAATTTTTCAGGAGGAACCCATAAAAGAAAACGTCAATCCAAAATGATAAGAATCCGTAAGCCATTTTTGTACACGGTTTTCGACAAGAACAATAAAATGATTATCTTCTGTGGTCGCATTATAGACCCGACACTTTAATTATACTCATCATCAGTACGTTATCATCTTTCATCGTCATTTTCATCTTGTTGCAACACACGTCTACATTTTTATACCGTTACTGTATCTTACGTTTTTAGCCGATAACTACAAATAAACATATCACAACTTATATTCATTATCATTATTTTTCTACGACTACGTTGTATTATAAATTAGAATTTTTCGAATAACTTATAAAGAAACTACTGAGTAAATTAAGCTTAATTTTATTGTTAGTAAAAATAAATAATTCTACAAATTTATTACTGTGTGTCGATTATAAACGAATTTATAAACTCTTCTGTAAGTATTTGACTTTTTAATTATTACTAATTTTAAAATTTTTTTTGTTTGTTTTAGTTTGTTTTATTTTGTTTTTTTATTAATATTTTCCAACGTTTGGTTTTGATTTTTATAACTTTAACATTAATTAATTAATCTTGGGCATTGCATTTTTGCATTTTAAACAGTTCCTGCACGCAAACACTGACCATTTTAACCTTTTTTTGAACGTTCCGATTTCATATCATACCCTACTGCATCCGGAAATCCGTAAAAATAGTAAAATTTGATAATCTTTTCGCCATAAAACATTTAATTAAATATAATCACTTTTATACAAGACTTTACACCAATTTTTTTTTTTAAACATCGGGCTGTATTTAATGGAAAAAATTCGTTAACTTTGTTAACTTAAAGAAAGATTGGTTTAACTAAACAAATATTATACTAAAAACTTAAGGACAACTGACTTTCAATGAACTCATTATTTTGAAATGATTAAAAAAACTTTCAATCAATAAAATTATTTTATAGAAGGTCGCTAATAATAAATAGACCTTTTGTCTTCGTAATACGAAGTTCGGAAATTTCTTCACTTTTTGTTGGACACGTCACAGAACCGAATAAGTAACAAAGTACGGTATTGCAATATCGATAAAAAATTATTTCTTTATTATGACAGAATCATTTTGATTTGAAACATTGTGATATATGTGTATATTAAAATAAACAATAAAGAATCCTTTGGGGCCATAGCAGTCAATCTACATGATTAATTGACATTTGACTTTATACTAACTCTGCAAGAACGGATTAAAACTTTAAAAACTATCATGGATAATAAGGAAAGCCTCTTGAATTTCGTCAAACCGCATATTCCAATGTCGCGTACAAGTCTCAGAGAAGCATGTACATCTCGACCGATGCATACAGCAATACCCCACGAATAAAAACTTCGCCACATGGTAAAAGCGCTTCTTATATTATATATACGCTTGCCTGCTTCGATCTCCTCGGTGAGACGAAGATGGACTGCATATATATTATATTATTCACTTTCTCCTTCCCGTACCTGCATGCGGGCACGCGATTGTATGGCTTTTGCAGTGTGAACTGGACAAGAATATGGAAAAAATATCTCACGGGGATTGCATGGCGATTTTCTACCTTTGTAACCAATCAAAATGAATTTTTGCAGACACGCGCGTGCGCACACGCATAGGCTCGCGAAAGAAGCGGCACATCGTGGCCGACAGGCCGTTTATCTTCATGATACGAAACTCACAAGTTGTAATCTTCCACGGCCACGTCCATCAACCGCAGGACAATTAAAGCTGCTTTTGCCCACCCTTTTCTTCTCGTTTTAAGGCTAAAGTTTGATTGCTGGTATGAATTATACCAAGCTTTAGGATTATTATACACAGGAGGTGTGAAAATTCTGGGTGCCTTTTGAAATAAATGTTTGATGAGCCAGGTAAAAAGAGATTGGAGTTAAGAAAATGCAGGTGAAACTGTTTTGCGTAATAAATTATCGAAAAATTTTAAAAAAGAAAAAACTTGGCGAGAGGTAAAGTGAATTTAATTATCGGGCAATATATCAATGTTTTTTTTTTGTTTTTTTTTTTTGTGTTTTGGTTTTGATTCTTAATAAAGTGTGAAAAAGAGAAAATTATGTGTTTTGAATGTATTATTTTGTTTATGAATAAAAAAAATTTGTGTCTAAACTTAACTACATTTAAGTTAAAAAATAAATGTTTGCTTATATAATCCCTCGACCCTAACCTTTCCCTTACCAGCATACCCGACCCAACGTGATCGTTCGTTGAAAAAAAAAATACTTTTAGAGGAAGGTGATATGATGCTGCGACGTCAAATATGTATAATATAATATACATGTATATATACTATAGTCTTGTTGAAAATGCGTTCCACTGAAGTTGAGAATATGTATCATAAATACTGTTGCTTTCTTCTATAATACTTCTTCGTTTTTGAGACTATCTTTTATCCTTTTTTGAACTTTCTCAATCAATAATGAAATTTGTTCACAGCCACATACCATATGCACGTATCGCCTGAAAAATATTCAAATTGGTGATATAGAATGTTTTTAAAAAAACTTGACAAACCCTTAGTAAAGTTTCTATCGATTAATTTTTTGAGTCGTTATGGAGTTTGAGGAATTTCTGGTACGAGTTACATGGATTTATTATTATCTCGAATTTCAATGAGATTCCAAGATCAGTTTTTTCAAACTTTCTAAAATATATTCATATAAGCATCAAAATGTGTTGAAAAATTAAACAATAAAAATTTTCACAACGTTAGCCAACGATCGAGAAAACATATTGGGAATTCTCATTGCAATTCAACCTATATATAACTTATAAACGTGATGTACTAATTCTTAAAGTTTATCGCTCGGAAAGTTAATTGTGAAAATTTAACGTAAGGTACGTTCGCCAAACTTTTTTAAAACGTCCTATCGTAAATATTGGGAACTTTGATATTCTCTCATTCCACAAGTTTCACTAAACTTTTTCCAACCATATACATTTTACGCGCCAACACTTATACCAACCCTACACACCGTGAACAATTTCATTTCACGCCATCGGGTCGTAAACCCACCTAAAAACCACCATACCCACAATATACAAACGAGAGCCTTCTTTTTTATTTTCATCAGGTCTGCATGTCCAGGCTGAGGCTGCGAGCATCAACCCGAGAGTCAGTGCGGATAAGTCGTTCCTCTACAGGATCCTCGACACTCGCTCCAATCTCATTATCTTCGTAGGCCGCGTCCTCGACCCAACCTTGTAAAAAA
>JAPYZO010003679.1:0-18320 GCA_030522905.1 Torymus flavipes | reverse complement strand
GCCTCGTATCTTCGCCTTTTAATGACAAATATTTTGCATTTGGTTTTATTACAAAATATTAATTAGAAGTCGAGATATGATAAAAAAACTATTTTCGGGTGTAAAATTCAGGGGTGGTTTTCACCCCTTAAAAGTGGATGTCGGCACAAAAAAAAAAATACGTGTCTTTTATTTTCATGAGTACTACAACATATCAAAAAATTATCAAAATCGGTGAGGTCGGGTTGGGGTGGTTTCCTTGTAAGTATAAAGAAGAAAAAAATAATACCTACTTAATGCAACTTATAGCGTACCGTAGAAAATGTAATGATCAAAAGTCAAAAAGTAATACCAGACCAAAAATGTCAGGAACAAGCTTGTATAGATAAATTTAAATAGAAGATGAAATGTAGTTGTGAGAAGATTCGCAGATGTTGCTACGAATTGTTTTAACTCAGAAATCAAAGAAACGTGGAATTCAATTTCAATAATTTTTTTTATATTATACATACAGCACATAGAGAAACAATATGAGGTTGAAGGTGCGTAAGCTGATTTTTACCGCATTCGGCTTTCTCACTCGCTTCGCTCGTACGAAAAACGTCTCATGCGGTAAATAATCACCTTCCACACCCGTATCATAATGTACTATTAAATTATTAACTTATTATATTATTTGTATATACCTATATACATCGATCTGATACAGCATGTCAAAGAAAGACTTCCACACTTTATAGGTACAGAATAAGCATTTCTAAGGAATTGTCAAATAAGATCCCCGTAATATAAACCTACAAAAAATACCATAGCGATTTTACTGACTTATAATTTGGTATGACTGCAAAAAGTTGTCAGATGGCTAATTCCTCTCTGCACCGCTGCAACAAAGAGTTCAGTGTAGCGTCCTAAAAAATTCACATATAGCAAAAAACTGGTTATGCAACCCACCCAACCAAAAATCCTCTATACCATCAAGATGGCCCGAAACCTTCCCACTCTTCACAAAAAAAAGAAGACCGATCGCGGGCGCCGGAGCTCGGTTCTCCGCCACTGCTGCAATAACCGCGCTGCAGCAGCAGCAGCAGTAGCAACACTCGAGCGCGCGTGCATCAGACCCGCATACTCGCTCGGCCACGCTGCGCGACACGTGCGCGTGACGTCAGCCGCGCGGCGGTCACGCGAGCACCGTGTGCTCCGACGTGGTCACGTGTACCATCACGCGCTTGCTCGCGGTGTGTGCATGGCATGCCGAGTCGCCGCTCACACCGCACACTTTTCACTTTTAACGTCCTTCTCGAAGGCTCGTGTGGGGGAGAGTGCGTGCGCGTGTATGTGTGTATATAATTCGAGTGCGAGGGATCTGGTGCTGGAATGCAACGAGTGAGGGGGGATGAGTTGGAGGATGAAGGAGTGGTGCGTGATGATGCTGGGTGTGGTGTGGGATATCGGGTGTGAGGGATTTTGGTTGGTGGTTTTATACAGTCCTGTGTATCATTCTTTCGAGGGATCAACGATGTATATTAGTATGTTGTTTTCGCTATGAAGCTCATTGTAGTTATTTATAGAAGTGAATTGTGTGATTATACTTTTTCGCATTGTATACTTGCGCAAAGTGTATCGGGCGAAGTATTATAGGAGTGGGGAATGTTTGAAATGTGGCGAGAGGATAGAATGTATTCGCAAGTAGATATATATACAGATTGGTACCGGTAAGACTGCACCACGGATATATGCTGTACTATGCGCAACACTCTTATACACTTCAGCAACTTTCGTTTTTAGAGTCTAATCACATTTTTTATGTAATATATCAGAATTAAAGGTTCTCAATACACAATGCAGTAAAGATTTTTTCATTTTAGCATGGATCGAAATCTATATACTACGTAATGCAAACAATTTTTTTATGTAAGTTTCTTAAATGGCAAAGCACTTTTTAAATACTTATTATTATATACTTTGTTGATTATCAAATATATAGCTAAATATTCGACTATGTAAATGTCGGTTTCACGAGCTTGCAAATAGCACATACACCAGTCTAGCATTTGTTTTATTTGTGCAATATGCCCGCCAACAGAATGCAAATATTTAAATTGTATCTATAATAATTCATATAAAACTGAATTAATCTCTCGCTCTCAACTACTACAATAAACATAGAAAAAAATAATTTAATAATATAGGGATAACTGCTTAGATTTCTAATCTCAGATCAAATAGTCAAATGATTACCTATTTCAACGCACAGTTATAAAAACAACCCATCAATTCTAAACCGTGATCAAAAAGCTTGTTATATTTTCGATCATCAGCGCCCGAATATACACGATCTATACCATAGCGACCCGTTTCACATCTCCGCACGCGCGTTAAAATGACATAACGACACATTACGACCGATTGTCGCCCGTATTTACGTAAACCGGACGCACCGTGACGCCGCAGTCGCCATACCGGCGCTCGGTTAATTATAAAACGGAAGAGCTCGCGGAATGCACCGGTCATTGAGGAAACTCGCCGCACGAGAGAGAGAGAGAGAGAGAGAGAGAGAGAGAGAGAGAGAGAGAGAGAGAGAGAGAGAATTGCGCAAGCTGTACTACTATTATACGGGCTTTCGAAAGCTGCGTCGAGCACGCGCCAACCCAATTCCGCTTCCGGACGGATTCTGCGTGAGTGTGTGGGTGAGTGGTGTCAAGTGCAGCGATGGGTTAGCGCGCTTGATTGGCCATTGTGACGTAGAAGCGCGGTATATAGGTATATGTGTGTCTGTCACGCGGATTTCGTTTCGCGGAATTTTCGTTGGAAATTCGAGGTGAATTTGGGCTCGTGATCAGAAGATAAATGCGAGCGTTAGCGAAGTGTTTTTTGAGAAATTCGAAAAATTGGTTGAAGAATAATTGGTTGGAATAATGATGAATTGTGGTAATGTCTCTGATATAAAAATCGTAGAATTTTCTTATATAGTTCTAAAAAGATTGTTTACCAAATTCTTTGTCAAGTTGTCAAATTAGCTCGATAGTAGAAAGAAAAATCGTATTCCTTATAAATATATAAAAGAGAAAAATGGGTCATTCCCACTAAAAATAAAAAACACGTCTATTTTAAACCAAATGACAATTTCTTCGTTTTTATTATTTTCTCAATCTCTAAGAGTTAACACATTAATTCTCATCCATCAAAAAATGCGTTAAAATTTAACGACTACACATCCACCAATCCTATCTCTCTTCGCTACTTATATGCAACCCGAAGCATTTCGCAAACCATGAAACCGAGACACTAGGGGAGAGAGTAACTAGGCCGGCGCGTCTCGCGGAACTGGAGCAACCAAAAGTCAAGAATAGCACTAGCGCGTCTATTTTTGCGTCCGCGACGCACGTGCGTCCCGCTGCTATGGCGGCGGCGTCTCACACACGTGCGTGCAGCTATAGTGTATATTAGCGGAATGACTCTTTCGAGCTGTGCATAAGCGGTCGCGGTAAGATGTATAAGTAGGTATAAGGTACTTAGAGGAGCGCGTGTGTGAAAAGATGCAAGGCTATATTATTGGCATTATGTTTCGCGCTTGGTGCCGTGATGTCGTATTATATCTGAGGTCTGAGCCACTACTGAATTTTGTTTATTGGGGATGCGATTGAGAATAGGGATTTTGAACGTATTGATGGATAATACGATCAGATAAATAATAAGGATGATAGTAAGTATAATCGATGAAGAGCCTTTATCTAAACAAAAATATTCGAAAGTTTTAACTAAATAGAAAAATTACAAAATTACATTACCTATAGTTAAAAATTAGCGTCTATAAGGTCAATTTGTTTCCATGTTCTTATACCGTAAGTACAATGAAGTGTGTTCGTTAATATATAGTGAAAATGCGGCACATATTTTAAAGCTAAAATTTCTAAAAAAACAAACTTGGTTATATCTTAATGTCATTTGCAAAGGTAAGTAATAAAGCAGATGCTTAAAATGGCGTAAAGAAAATTATGTTTTATCGTCATTGTTTTGATCTCATCTCGAGAATATTAGCAATCAGACAACACTAACTTGGCAGTCATTGCGATTATCTATTTGATGTAAATTTTCTTTTTATTTTTGACAGAGGTTTAATTTAGTATTTCCGGCACAGATGTTTTCTAGCTTATTTTAAGTACTGCTCCAAATTTCCAGTAACCTTGACAGTAATTTTTGCAGTCTATATATATAAAAAAACGGAATTATATTCGTTGTAAAAGTGGTGAAATAAAAAATATGATTCGTTTGTCATGTTCATAACAAATTAAGAAACTGACTCATTTTTTAAACGACTCTTCACTCCAATATTAATTATTTTGTGAATTATTTTTTTTTCTTATTCTTCATTTCATCAAATCCGATCATACTCGATGATTCATAAAAAAAGAAGATTTTAATGATTTTATCTGAAGAATTTGTAACTACTTGCTTATACATATATGCACGTTTTGTCTGAACATAATGTTATGTAACATAATTATAAAACGAATTTCCTTTTGAAGCTTCCTTTTTTCTTTAGCGAGAAATAATATAAGATAAAATTACTTAAACTTCTCTTATCAGGGCTAAGTACTCATATTTCAATTATGCAGCGTATGGATATATAGCTATATGACGCATAAGAATATCCCTGAAAAATGTCCACGTACAAGTTGCTGTAAAAACTGAGGCACGCAGGCCGCCGTTTTCCGGAAGAACTTTAATCGCTAAGATTAAATATTGTTATTTTTTATAATAAAAAAAAGGATGCAAATACTTATATAAAACTCAATTTTTCTTTGTTCGCGAGACAGTCTGCGAAGTCGTTCACAAGATAAGCCAGAATATAACGTAGACCATTGATATCCTTGAAAAAATCTATTTTCTTGATTACACTTGCTGTATTTTAAACTATTTATAGCAATTTTCAAATATTATTATCTAACCTGTCACAAAATTTCTGGATGCATTCTGGCGAAAGCGTAAGTATAAATGTTTGTGAGTGACAATTCATAAAACATGTTTAAAAAAATCCCAGCACGTAAATAAACCAGACAATTGCAAAAACCATCGTACTTATAACTGTCTCGTAAAATTATTGCTAATTCCAAAGCCCATTTTTTGTAAAAATGTCTATAAAACATAAAAAACTGCTTATACGAGCACACAATCTGTAAATATTCAGATCAGAAAACAGCCATACTTTATCTCGCATAATTTCCAACCATTCTACACATATCCCTGCAACTTTACGCATTTAAACACATTATTTCCACATACCAACACCCACGCCAAATCCACTCCTTCTTAAAAAAAAATCCTCTTCCTTCCTTATCACACTCTCTTCCACATACACCCCTCACACCGCATATACGTATAACACCCGACCGTGACTCTCGGCTCTCCGCGACTATATGTATACATCACACACCGGCGCGTGTGCACGCGAGCACATTGCGCGCACGTGCCGCGGCCGCGCGTAGCGTGCCCGGCCGCGTGACCGCGCGCAAGCTCACGTGGATCGTAACGCCGCGGCGTTCGCACGCTCGCTCTCGTGCGGGAGAGAAGGTGTTGCTCATGTGGCGGATCGAAGGGAAAAAATTTGCGCTGATGCGACCGCCGGCTGATGATGCAATAACGTGGAGATTATGGGAGAGGTGAGGTATATATAGGAGCAGCGTTTTTCGGGGGGAGAGGATGGAGAAGGAAGCTTTTGTGTGGAAGGTATAAGGAGACAGCATGTTTGGAATTGTGTGCCGTATATATAATGTAACAAAAGCATATCCGGAGAGATTATACAATGTATAACATTTTTAGAAGCGAAATTGATAACTTATGAAACGCACCACACGATTAGCCAACATGTTAATATAGGTACCTATAATTAAAACGCTATCTTATTTCTTTTCCTCACGACTCTCAAGCTAATTAAAAGCCGATCGAGCGGTGTCTTTTTTTATCGATTCAGCGAAAATATCCGAATCAGCACGTAGGACTTATCGGCGCAACAGGAAACGAAAGTATGTACAATAGAGAGCCTATATGTTATATATATATATATATATTACAATCGCGTGGTCAAGGACCGCGCGGCGCAGTCCGCACGTGTCTTATAATCGGACAACGAGAAATCTCCGTACCTATACCCTTTTGTCGCTGTATAAAAACTTGCGCGATCTGCACACGCTCAGCTAATGAGAGCGAAATGACAGTATCTTTGTAAACGTTAATTAGGCTCCAATGTATATTATGAAGCATTCCGAATTACATTTGTTTGAAGACAATCGCCTAAAACTACAACCATGTAAATATATTTCGGAGCAAGTGCGTATCAGATTCCTCTCCAAAAGGCACAACAGAAACCAATCTACATAATACCAATACTATATATACAGCATGCATAAGCAGCCACACGAACAACGCAGTTCTGTTTCGAAATCGCGCCCTTCCCTCCGCCGCAACCGCAGAGTCACGTGTACGGCGACGCGCTCGGTTCTCTCTCGGCACTTGCGCGCGCGCGCTATAAGTATTCGCTTTCTCGGTCACCGCGCCGCGCCGCCGCGATTTTGCTATTTTTTGCCCACACGCGCGAGTGCGCACTGTAATGCGCTGACCGCTCTTCTATAAGTATACGCGTGTATGCGACGCTTATCCAGCGGCCGCAGACGCTTTCGAGCGGTTGATTGGTAATGTTTTTTGTTTCTTTATCGATGTAGTGTGATTTTTCAATAAAAGTGTAATGTTTTTGTAAATGTTTTCTAAAGTATTAGAGAGGGAGAGAGGGAGAGAAACATCTATATTCATGTATATATCTATAAAATTTGAATTAATCAGATGACAGACAAAAATAAAACGTTATAACACACCTTTAAATATATAAGAAGCCAATTGTCTACGCGACTTTTCTATCGCCGAACGCGAGCTCACTCGATTTATCACGCGCAGACGACCACAATATTATTCATCTATAGCTCGCACGCGCTATGATGATCAGCGATACAACATCGCTGCTATGAGTAGGTATACGACGACAGCGGCTCTGATGCATTACATAAACACGCGCGCGCGGCGTCTATACTAATTTTAATGGCTGAGAGTTTATTTCCACACTCGGTGCGGGGAAACTCGTTATACGCCGCCGATGTTTATATATTGAACGACGGTCTATTCCGATGCGTGCACTTTGTGTGATCGTCGGGCATATATATCGGTTCGTCGACGTAGACGATTATCTCCTTAGGTCGGATTGTGTGTATAGGCTATAATTACCGCGCTTTGTTTAGAATTATACGCGGATTATATAGGATCGCGAGTGGGATCTTTTATTGTTGTAAGTAGCTTGTGTGCATGATTAAAATTACTTTTATTGCGGTCTACGCGGCAATTACGAATGTAGTTTCTTGAATAAGAGTGTTTTTTGCAGAAGCAAACAACTTAATAAGATGAAACTACAGCTTTTTTTATTAACGATCTCGTCGCGTGTCTCTACTAATAATTCTTATTGTTTGTAACGCATGTATAAATCGAATTATCATCAAATCAATTACCAGCTTTTTTTACTCTCTATTTTTCCTCGTTTAAGTTACTGAGCTTCGAGACACTTTTGATGCGTAACGATTAGAATTAACATATATTTATAATAATAACACAAGCCATTAATAATGAAGATATCGATTTGCTTAAACAGCTTTGCTCTTTTGCGACTTATTTATAAATTATGTAAGGTAATGAGGAAATTTAATTGTTCATCGCATAAGACATACATGATGCAAATAATTAAAACAAAAAAATGATTTACTTGTACAAACAGTGGCAATTTCTAACATAAAAATGATTTATTGATTCTATACGAGTATCAGTTACATTGGAAAAGTTCAGTTAAATATCCCTTAAAAGCAGATCCAAGCAATGAAAACGTATTCGCACCAGAGCGCACTCCATTTCGACCGACTGCAGGCACGCAAATATTTGTCGCGGTCGAGGGATGAGCTTCCGGTCGAGCGCGCGTACACGCTATGCTTTGTTTATACCTATACATGTACATATATCCGATGGTCAGTGCGTATACCTACGTAATAAGCACACGCTTATATATACCGACCGCGATTCCGATTAAGCACGCGTTAATTAATCGTCGCAGATGTATATAGTTAGCGAGTTATAATTTTACGTTTCGCGCACGTAATTGATTAGAGGGGCAGCGGTGATGGGTATAGGTAAATATGCAGTGTGATTGGTCGTGAGGTGAGTATCGGTGGTGAGTGAGTGGTAAGGATTGTGCGGCGTCGTTATGACAACTGATATATATATATATATATATATATATATATATAATAGTGATTGTTAAAATGGAATCTGCGTTGAATGAATTATTTTTGAATGGAATCTGCTATGTTTATACAGTTATTTGATTGTTAATTATGGTAAAATGAATCTAATCGGCTATTATTTGGTTGTTGTTTTCAAGGACTTCTTTCTGACAAACATTATTATATATTATTTTACTTTTTTGTCATTTAATGCGGTTGTTATGTATATTTTTTGAAAAATGAAAGAAAATTGTAGTTACGGGAATTTATAATAATTTAAAAGATCAAATATATCTATGTATACTTGACTATGTATAAGCTATTGTTATCTTTAAAGAATGAAATGTAAAATAAAAAATCTACCGCTCCTCGCCTATTGAAACAGATGCCGCACCCCAGCCGAAAGTTGGCAATTCAAGACAAAACAGCGGACAAACGTGTGCATAACCATTACGTATAATTAGCGTAACACTCGGCACATTGTCTCGCTATATAAAGCGCCCCACGAACTCGATCCTCTATAAAGCAACGCGGTCACGCACGTGCCTACTAACACGTGAATTTTGGTTTCGTTGGTCCTCAAGTGTGCTGTTACATTCGTATGTGACAGGTGTCAGTAAAATAATATAATCAACGTAATATAACGACGAAGTGGAAAAATTCACAGTGTTTTTGACGTGAACCTATATAAGTACATATAAGAACCATAAAACCTAATCGCAGGAAACTTTCTGTTCTCAGGGTCGACACGACTCTTATTCCGCACGTGGGAGAAAATGCAAGCCACGTTGCGCTCGTGCGCATCACCATCCACGCGTGCGCAACCACGCGGTATCGAATTCAACACCGCGGGAGCGTGGGGCGATTAATCTTCCGATGATCCGGAAACCGGCGCCGATTACGCCGCATTCCGGCAGATCTAACCAGATTTCGGAGACGGATCACAGCGAGAGCTCGCGAGCGAATTCGCGGCCGTCGCGGGGTATTTATTTTTGGCCGGTCTGGGCTTTATTTGGCCGGTTAATCGAGGATTTAGAGAGCGGATTTGGGGTAAGGTGGATGCTAATAGGATTGAGTTCAGCTGTTTATATTTTGAAAATAACATTATTAAATTTTTATTTAATATATATAGTATGTAGAAAGAAACTTCACGTTGCTTATAATACTTAGCAGACGCATAAATTTACTATATGGTTTTCCAAAATCGAGCTTTCATGCGTACGAACAAAAACTTTTGATATTCTCTTACTCCATCATCATATGATTCCAACACGCGCAGCCGATTCCTGTCATCTTACACGTTGCACCTCGCACTGGAAAAATCGCGCAATTCTCTTTTCCGACTCAGCGCACGTTGTGTACACGCCACCCTGACGCCGCTGCAGCTCATCTTATATCGATCAATCGGAATTAGAATAATGTCACCATGAAGAAGTTATAAATATTGTGCGGCGTTTGGCTCAGTTGCTAAGGTGCTTCGAAAACAAACGTTGCTTAGAAGCGCGTGAGTTCAAAACCCCACCTGTCCGAATTTCCTGGATGCCCTTTAAAAAATATAGGTGTCTCTTGGATTTTTTTGACGGCGAAGATCCGAAACCATTCGTCCGGGTTGTGTTTCAAAGCAAAATTGATACGACCTGTGATAGACTGATATCAGCAAAAGTGCTCAGTTTTACATGTAATTCGCGATTTTCAAGAATTATAAAAAAAATATATACTCTAGAGCTGATATTTTAAAGGTAAGTATATTTGTAACAAAAATTATCTCTTTTTTCTTTAATTTAAAAGACAAAAACTTCACGATTGCTTAACCATAAATTATAACTTCGATCATATAATAATTATAATTTACATTATTTAAGTAGCTTAGTAAAACGTACGTCACTTGTAGGTAGAATATGAAAAAAGAACGTATATAACACGTCAAATGGTTAAGCGCGTGTGTAGGCGCGGTATTATGTATACTTATCTTCGCGCAACGTGACGCCGAAAATAGACGGAGATCACGTTTGCCTGAAACGTGCGACAAGTCTCTTTCTATCGCGTGCACGCGGATTCTATCCCGCGAAGCAGACCGGCGTAATTCGAGGTGTCGAGCCTCCGCTAGCGCGGGTGGCGTCCTCGTCGTGTGCTGTACACTTATACCCAGTGCGACACGTGCTGGAGATAAGGTGCGGAAAACGGAGAACGTGGAATACGAGATGGTGTGATAGTTTTGGTGCTTCCTTTTGAGAGGCGAAAATAAGTAATGGAATTTGAAATTATAATAGACATTTTTTAGGATGCAACTTAATTTTGAAAATCCAAAATTTTGGTATTAATTCCTCTGGTAATTGAAAAAGTGATCCCAAGTGATTTTTCAAATTTTCAAACAGTAATTCAATTCATAGTTGTACAGTTAATCATAGTAAATTAATGAAAAGTAACGTAAAATCTATAATATAAAACAATACCTATTGTTAAATTATAATTGGCTGTAAATTCAAGTTCAAACAATGTAATAATAAAATGTGAAACAATGTAAGAATGTAAAACAACAATGTGCATCATATGTATATAATAAATTAATATTATTAAAGTTATCGAATTAGACTTTGTATAAAAGAAAATGATTTCTTAATGGAACCTTACAAGAAGATGCTGATTAATCTGGTTAAGGTCAAGAAATATCACAACAAAATAAAAAAAAAAGATCGAGGGTCTCGTGAGCATAATAAAAAATTGACAACCAGTGAACACAATATATAATATAATCACGCGCATCCAATATAATCACATGATATGACCACTTTCTTTGTCTTTAAACACATCATAATAATTGAAACATATTTTCTAATTATTTTAAATTCAAACCATTTAATACTAACGAAACCTTTAACGTAAAATTATAACAATAATTGTTACAATACAATTAAAAATATTTTTTATATATACGAAAGAATATTATGATTCTCCATACCTAAATCTTAATAAAGTAAATGATTTTTCACTTCTTATTAAACTAAAAATCTATATTCATAAGTCTTACAATAATTCAATGGTCTGTTACGTATTTGCCTTCACAGCAAACACTTGCACGTATACCGTGCAAAACGAAACCCGGCAAAAAGGAAGCGCGCAAGCTCGACGACAAACGCCCGAAAAAAAATCACCCCTACCTCCTTATCCGTTTTTGTTTACACAAACGTGCGAGCTTATCGTGCAAAACCGGTTCGTCCCGATCAGTTTTCCGCGTTTATCAATTTTCTCTCGGGGCCAGGCGCGAGAACATTCTTCCCCGTCCGCGTATATAATACGGCAGTTCGCACGTGACTAGACGGCGATAAAGACACTATCGCGGCCCCGAAGTCGCCTGATCTCGCGCGGACAGCGCAAACACACGCGCCAGCGAATAACACACAATGTGCAACGATGCCGCTGCTTCACGAGTGCTTGCGCTGCAAGTATATACGAGCAGATGGTGATGATTATGAGGCTGCTGATAAATGGTGTTGCCGTTTTTTTGCATGTAAATGTGGAAGAAAGTAGCAGGTAGTAATGCGGTTCACGTAGAATTAGTTGTTTCGTAATCTTACTATAGGAGCACCAACTTTTTCAAAAAGATATGATATCGAGAGGACTTTTATCAGATACTAATGGTTTCTTTAGCTATGATAATAAAGGTCTCACAAATACTTTAATATAGAAAACATGGAACGAAATTTCGTAGAAATAATCTTTTAAATTTTAACAAGTTTAGTGCTATGTGGTACATATATCTACCACAATTTGTTTGTTTGAGATTTGGTGTGCACCAGAAATGTTTTTACACCATCTAAAGCCCCTTATATATGTACCACACCAGTTTTCCTATATATTATGTTATACCAGTAATAAAACATCCTAAATGTAACAAAAAAGTATTATTTTTTTTTTACTTTATTTTTAAAGTAAATACAAATGGTGTTTAGACAAATCTGTTATTTTCATCCGTAGCACTAACACGCTCAAATTATCACATAATGCAGATATATGTATGTACAGGAAAAAAAATGAAAATATAATTTTTCGTTTTCAATAAAACATACTGTTTTTATTAAAGAAAAGGGAAACCATAATTTAAATTTAATAAAATCGATTTTTACGAAATGTACAGATTTTTTATTTTTTGAGTCTAGTTACATTATATTTAATCAATATAATTAATATTAAATCTATAAATACAAGTATTATCCATGTAAGTTCCTTGCACGCAAGTCATCAGTTCGATGTTTGCTCGTACAAGCGTAGTTCTCGACTTTTTGTAACAATGATTAATTGGTTAATCATTAAACAACTTATTTTTTTACGAAATATGAGGTAACGAGGTACAAATAATACAAGAATCTTGGAAGTTTCGCGTGACTTAATTCCTGTCTTGGACATTACTGTTATAATTACAAAAACTTCCGAAGTAGTATTCGGTCTCATGGAATTTGTACAATTTAATACGTTAATTTACGTGACGTCGAGACATTTAAAAAATTCTCTGAATTCAATTGTATATAGTCGGTAAAAATCGATACGTGGTTGTCTCAAAATAATCACAAATTGAAAGAGTAAAGCTTGCAAACGCGTGCAAATAACTCGCTGTCAAAAAAAAAAATCATTCAATCTATTTTTTGTCGTAAAATTAATGAGAATTAAAGTAGTTTATTCTAAAAAGTCGATTCTCTTCGCACATGCCTTATTCAAAAAGATTCCCCCAAAGATCTCTCACACTATATGTCCGTGATAGTTAACAAAATAACTCTGAGGCGAGTATACACGCACTAAAGTGGCAACACTTACGACTGTCTCTCTCTTTCTCTCGCTCTCATCATTTCACTCGTTGTTTGTCACTCATCCTGGCTTAGCGCAATGCGGTTAAATGCACGTTTCTCGTGTTCGGCAGAAGGCCGCTCGTACAAAAAAAGTTTGTGCGCTAAATTACTCCTTTTCTCTTTCGACGACTCTATCGCCTCGTTCTTCAGCGCGCTCCTCAGCACGCGCCTTCATCCGCGTGATAAAGGCTTGGCCCTTACTCTTGCGAAAGTTCTCGTACGGGTCGTTCAGATTGATTCCCACGCCCTTGTACTGATCAGTGCGATCACGTATCTCGCCACCAGAGATGGGCGCTTCGATTCCCTGCTCATTAGCACCGAGGCCGGCGCCGCCCCAACCCATTTTACGGAGCAGCTGGTGGCCTTTGTTCGATTCGTCGATTTCCATCTCTTGGTTTAGTTTACTGTACATGGAACCTCTGCAAAAGAAATTAAAAAAAAGATTTTCACAATTTGAAGTTTTAATGATATCGTAGGAAAAAGTTAACTTCATTTATTAATACAGAATTTACTCATATGTCTGAAAAATTATTATAACAAAAAAATCCTAAGAACAAAGTATTTTTTTAAATATAAAATAATTTTTGTATAAAAAGATGAAAACAGTATACTTTTGAAGATACTATGAATATATTATAATAAATAATAAGAAAATTATAATATAGGTAGTAATAATACATTACGTACCTAGGCCGAGAAGTAGGATAGTGCAGTAGCGTTTAGATTGCCGTCGGATACTTCGCTTCCGACGGCAAACACGCAAATTTCACATTTTATTTTTCGGCCGGGGTATGATGAAAACTATTTTAAAAAATACTGAAAATTTATAGTGATTCCTTAGGAATAGTAGCAACACTTATATGAAAATATCAAAATTATCAAAAACTCTAAAAAAAATTCAATTATATACGTTCACCTTATAACATTAATAAAATATTCTCTGATTTTACCAATAAACTAGTATAATAAGACTATACTTATATGAAATATAGCTCTTCGAAAACGATTAAGAGGATGCCACACCTATTACCGGTTATTAACTATTACCGGTCGAGTACATTTTACAGTTTCGAGACTACATAAAAAGAAATACTTGGCATTAGATATAAAAACAAAAAAGGTTACTAAATTTTATGAGATTAGATAATTCAGTAAAAGTTTCAAGTAAAAATATCAATATATTTTTGCGTAAACTTTGAACGTTCTTTAAAATACTCAATAGGTAGCTACTTAAAATTTTGTTCAAAATTTTCAGAAAGGCAAATTAATATTTTGACTTATAGCCTATACAGCCTAAAGGTGCATACTGACGTATACGTGAAAAACTCACCGCGATGAGTATACCTAAGTCACGGGGCCTATCGCTGGTCACTAGCGAATAATAGCTTTTTGTTAAAATTTTTTAACTTAAGCAACTTCTCGCGGACAGCCTGAATTTAATGGATTTATAAAATATTTAAATACATTAACATAATAATTTTCTTATACTGAAAAATTATTCCCTGATATACTGCCTTCTTGTCTTGGTAAAATCTATATATAATAATAATGAGACATCTACATGCAATTTGGTAACGACTGGAGAGTTTCTCTACAACGATAAAACTGTGATATATTCACTGAATATCACAAAATCTTATAGAAATAAAGCAACTCTATACTATTTTTATCACTGTAGACAACCGCCCCAGATGTAATTATTTTACCAAACAATACAACTGACAGTTTTGAAAATTACTTCACTAACCGACGCCAATAGTTTAGCAATAATAAGTTTTGATTTCCTAGCCGTAACATTAACCCTTATTTGAATTTGGAGCACTATTCACCGCGACTAGGTATAATTCTTGAAGTCGCGGCTGCTTGT
Source organism: Torymus flavipes (assembly GCA_030522905.1). Classification (NCBI taxonomy): domain Eukaryota; kingdom Metazoa; phylum Arthropoda; class Insecta; order Hymenoptera; family Torymidae; genus Torymus; species Torymus flavipes. The sequence continues at coordinate 3,321 of JAPYZO010003679.1, read as the reverse complement.
CTCTTGCTTCTAGCGATTTTATTGCGGTGAATCAATCGCTACGTAAGAAAAAGTAGCTACTACGTAAAAGTTAAGTTTTGCACTCTATTAAATTATTTATATTAAAAAATAAAACGAATTGATATTCCTGCGATAAAATAAAATTAATTGCTTCTGATAATTAAGTTGATTTAAGAGTAAAACTAGATCTAAACACATGTAATTTGATCCCCTCCATAGGGTGTTAAGTTTATCAGTTATACTATTTTATTCAGATGGTAACCAACATGTACTTAAATATCTTTCAAGTAAATAAATACATAAATAAAAATACTTACAAGAAACTAGGTGGTGTAGGACTTCTCTCTGTTCTATCCATCCTTCTATCTGGTGAGCGGCGTGGTGTAGGTGGCTCTTGAGGCTGCTGTTCAGCACCACCTCCTCCACCGCCGCCACCACCACCACTGCCTAAACCAAAACCTCCACCGCCTCCGCCACCACCGCCTCCGCCACCACCGCCACCACCGCCTCCACTACCTCCACCACCAGCAGCACCGCCTTTATTACTATTCCGTCTCCTGCGGTTGCGATTGTGATTTGAGCTCCGATTGTTTCGCCGGTGATTTGGCGTCACAGGCGGCGGCGTTTTGGATTTACTTCGACCCCGCGATTTCGATCGCGATCTACTCCTCGACTTGCTCCTATAGCGCTTCTTTGGTGGACTTGGGCTCTTGGAACGTGGCCTCGTTATCGGCGACGGCGATCTAGACTTTTGTCTCAAACCCAGTTTGATGTCTTCATCCTTTCGTTTCCGAGCTGCATTTTTCGCTCTGTAGTATTCGTACAGTCCTAATTTCTCCCAACCATCGCTAAAAAAATTAGAGAAGAGTAAATAATAAAGTAATTTCAAATGTTTTTTTTTATTTGAAAGCTCTGTTCTGATAAAATTGAATAAATAAAAAAACTTCAAAGTCCAATTTTAAATATGTTCAAATCTTTCTACGGTTTCTTTTATTTAATCATATAAGTTTTAAAAATGTTAAAGTTAAGGAATCAATATTTTAATAGTTGAACTATTACGAACTGTTCGTATTACTAAAAGAATCAGCAAATATATCTTTACTTTTCGGCGCTTTCTGAAGAACAACATTGATAAAAATGATCACGTTACTTTAAACATACCCAGGCTTATTTCAAACTTGAAATTACAGTAAATATTATCCTCGACCAAATGAACTCACCTATCTCTGGGCGAATCGTGATTGGGCAGTGCGTAGAAAGCCTCGACGGCGGCGAGAAGCCTGTCGCTGGGCGGCGCCGGTGGCGGCAGCCTAATGGCGTCGGCGTCGAGGGGCTTATACTCGGAGTCCTCAAGCTTGATGAGCGGCACCATGAGGCCAGCCGGCAACTCGAAATAAGGCATGCTGGGCATAAGGTCCTCCATACAGACCTCCTGGGACATGAGGGGCGGGGGCGCTTGGGGTGGACCAAAGCCGGGCGGTGGCTTGGAGAAGTCCGGCATGGGCAGGTGCGTGAAGGTATCCGGACCGGGTCCGACAGGTCCGCCAGGTCCGCCAGGTCCGCCAGGTCCGCCAGGTCCGACCGGGCCACCACTGATGGGACCGACGCCACCTCCGGGCGGCATGTTCCAGCCGGGTGGTGGATGGGCGAAGCTCATGTCGCTGCCGCCCATGGGCGGACCGCCCTGCGGTGGGCCACCGTGAGGCGGTGGACCGGACATCGGGGGACCACCGTGTGGTGTCATTCCGCCATGAGGAATTGGGCCTCCGAGGGGAGGCATACCGCCATGCGGTGGACCCATACCCGCGTTGAGGTCTGCAATGTGAAATTAAAAGGAGTTAGGAGTTTCGAAAATGAAATGTTTTTGTAAAATGTATTCGTCAAATATTAATTTTTCAAGTTTTTTACGTTCGAAGTTATATTAATCTACGAAATAGATATAAGAGTACAACGAAATTCAGTTTACTTTTATTGTGCGCGAAAATTTCGCGATCTCCTGTTTAAACCAAACTCAAATCATGTAGTCAATACGAAATATTTACCAGCTTTCTCCAGCGTGATAATAAAACTTATTATCATCAATAAAGAGGGCGGAAAGTGAATCATGTTTGGAATCATAATACAGAATATAATATGACCTACCTACACAAGACTTTTTCGGCACATTAATAAAAAAGAATCAGCCTGATAAATTTTGAATGATACCCTATAAAACATTATACTTGTATTCACGATTTGATTGATAGAATATTCTTAACGAACAAAGCGAGCCTCGTGTTATTTATTTATTTTTAAATTTAACCTTTAGAGTGCACATCTAGAAATTGCAAATTGTACACACGGATTGCGACATACCACAGCAACGTTAAACTTTCCTCACGAACCGATAATTCAATATTTTACCTTGAAAAGCTTATGAAGTACTCTTTAAAGTCTCTTTAATGAAATTTAATAGGCTTGATAAAGGTTTTTAAATATCGGTCAAAAAATTGCTGTGGTGCCCCTCACGTGGCTGCAACCTCACCCGCTACTCTAAATGTTAAATAAGTTAAACATTTGAATAAGAAAAAATCAATACGCGCGCAAAATCCATCAATCCATTTGTCAATCCATCTTCCGTTTATAAAAGAAAAGCACGGTGATAAATTTTGAACGAAAGCAAAGTTATTTATGAAAGAAAAGTTATTTATTCACTTCTAAAACCTTAAGGTTTCATCAAAAAGAAAATTGCCTAGGGCGCGAAATCCGAGAGTAATAAATAAATGATATATAAGACGTTTCAACAAGTATATAAGAAAAATAAATTAAATAGTTTTTTAGTGATTGTTAAAGCTAATAACATTTGATCGAGAAAAGCTTTATTTACTAATAACATCTAGTTAACTTTTTTCTAAAGATTTTCATTTTTCTATTTTTCTTTGTTTGACTGTCATATCTGTTTTCTATTTCAATCGGTATTGTATTTTGGCAGAGTGTCAAAAATGCCATAACTAATGCAACAAGAATTTCAGAATGTGCCAAAATACATAATAGAAATACAGAGAAAAGTAATATTATGATTACGACTTAACGGAAGTTAGACGAATAGTACTAATATTCTATTGTCTGAGAAATATCACTTTTTAAAGCTATATATCTTAAATTTCAATCGAAATACTTTATAATATTGGTCCCGCGTGAAAATATCATGTAAGATCTCGTATAAGATAGTGTTAGTTGTGTTATATATATATATATATATATATATATATGTGTGTGTGTGTGTGTGTGTGTGTGTGTGTGTGTGTGTGTGTGTGTGTGTGTGTGTGTGTGTGTGTGTGT